>JAYMFT010187688.1:0-11924 GCA_038088735.1 Panulirus argus
TATTATCCCTGGGGACGGGAGAAAGAATACTTCCCACGTATCCCCTGCGTGTCATAAAAGGCGACTAAAAGGGGAGGGAGCGGGGGGCTGGAAATCTTCCCCCTCCAGTTTCTGCTTTTCCAAGAAAGGAACAGAGAAGGGGCCAAGTGAGGATTTTCCCTCTAAGGATGTCCTCTGTTCTAAACACTACCTCGCTAATGTGGGAAAAGGTGAATATGTATGAAAAAAAATATATATATGTATGTGTGTGTGTGTGTGCACTTATGTATTATCCCTGGGGTAGGGGAGTATTTCTACTTCTGTATCCCTGCGTGTCATAGAAGGTGACTGAAAGGGGTGGGAGCGGAGGGCTGGAAATCCCTCTCTCCTATTTTACTTTTCAAAAGAAGGAACAGACAATGGAGCCAAGTGAGGATTTTTCCCTTTTAGGGTCAATCATTTGTTCTTGATGATGCCTCGCTTACGTGGGAAATGGCAAATATGTATGAAAAAAATTACCAGTGATATTTTTTCGGTACAAACACATCAGAAGAGAACAAATATATGTCAATGGTTTCTCCTGGGAATGTGTCTCTGTTGCATCATGAATGAAGATATAAAACATCATGCTTTCTGATATTGGATCTGCTGCACTTGCAGTTAGAAAAAAGAATAATTAAACTTCACAAAAAAATAAACAGTCAATTACAAGAGTGAGTTTTGAGAGTAAGGTTGGAGTGGAAGGTGAAGGTGGTGGTGCAAAGTGTTGATAGTGTGGGAAGGGCAGGTGGTGATGGTTTAGCCAACCATACCACTGCTGCTCCCTCCCTTGCCTTTTCCCACCTTGCAGCTGGCTTTCGTTATTGGGTGTTAAAGTGTTGTGTTCCATATATATCTTTTCTTTTCTTTTCTTTTATGTTCAGTATTTGCACAGTACAATCATTTCATACGCAAACTGAATTTCATGAGTCTGTGGATTGCTATTTAATTTTGAGCCTGTATGCATTTCTTTAAGCTTAATTGAATCATATATCTATTTATCCAGCCTGGCATAGCATTTACTTCACCTTATGTCTTCCTTTTTTTTTGGAAAATTGTGTCAAGGTGAAATATTTGATTTCTAAAAGTACATCATATCTTTTCAACCATGTTTGCATATAGTAGCCTGATTTAATTTTAATGATCCTTACCCATTTAATGAAATTAGCATTTCCTAACTTTTTACCAACCTCAAGGTAGCTGAAAAGATTTCTGTTTGTTGATTGCTCCAAGTTCAATATATCATTCCCTGAATTAAGTTTCATTTGAATTAAGAAATGGTTTTCATTAAACTGATTAGTCTCTTTCCCTTGTTACATGATAAGATACCCTGAGTAAGCTTAGATAGGATTGTTAAAATCTCATACAGTTGTTGCGTTTTTGTTTTTCATAAGACTTGATTTTGTGTAAAGTATAAAGATAGTTTTCTTTACATTGTTTAGGGGTCTGGATGCTACTCTACCAATTGCTTTAGGCAATTTACCCATGTGTACAGTATTGAGGAAGTCATAATAGTCTGCATAAGTTTTATGTTACATGGTTACATTGAGATTTCCTTTCTCACAGAGCATAATACTACCACCTTAGGTAATCTTTTTGTACTGAAACTTTGTGACCAGTTGTTGCTGATTCTGCTAATAAGTGAATACAGGTAAAACTTTGGAAGTTCAAATGTCCAACAAACTTTGGAGGTCTCTGAAATTTGAATTCAAGATAACCTTCATGATTTTCACTTTTTTTCTAGGTTAGCTTGGGTCACTCGCACCTCTTCAGTTCAAAATATGTAGTATATTATTGATAGAATTATATGATAGATGGAATTTTGTACACAGTTCTCATCCATAGATTCATATAAGTTCATAAATTAATATTAATCTACATAATCAGAAAGATATTTGAGTAATAGATAAAATAGATGGAGAGTCTTGGAGAGAGGGGCAAGTATGCAGTCTTTGGGGGATGAAAGGGCCTGGGAAGTGAGTCACTTGTTGTTTGCTGATGATACAGCAGTGGTGGCAGATTTAAGTCAGAAACTGCAGAAATTGGTTACAGAGTTCAGAAGAGTGTGAAAGCAGGAAGTTGAGAGTAAATATGAAAAAAAGGAAGGTTATTAGGTTCAGCAGGGTTGAGGGACAGGTTTGTTGGGATGTGAGTTGGAATAGAGAAAAATCAGAGGAAGTGCAGTTTTTTTCATATCTGGAAGTGTACATGGCAGCAAATGGAACCATGGAAGCAGAAATGAGTCATAGGGTGGATAAGGTGACAAAGGTTCGGAGAGCACTGAAGGTGTGTGGAAAGAGAGAATGTTAGGGCAGAAATGGGTATGTTTGAAGGAGTACTAGTTCCAGAAATATTATATGAGTGTGAGGCATGGACCATAAATAAGGCTGTGTGAAGGAAGGTGGATGTGGATGTGTTGGAAATGAAATGTTTGAGGACATCATGTGGTGTGAGGTGATTTGATCGAGTAAGTAATTAAAGGGTAAGAGAGGTGTATGGTGATAAAAAGAGTGTGGTTGGGAGAGCTGAAGAGGGTGTGCTGAGGTAGTTTGGTCATTTGGAGAGAATGAGTGAGGAAAGGTTGACAAAGAGGATATAACTGTCAGAGGTGAAGGGAACAAGGAGAACAGGGAGAACAAATTGGAGATAGAAGGATAGAGTTAAAAAGATTTTGAACCATTAGGGCCTGAACATGCAGGAGGGTAAAAGGCATGCAGGGGATAGAGTGAAATGGAATGATGTGGTATACTGGGGTCAATATGCTGTCAATGTGAAGCATCTGGAGTAAACCATGTAAATATCTGTGGGGCCTAGTTGTGGATAGGGAGCTGCAATTTTGGTGCAATGTATGTCACAGCTAGAGAATAGATGTGAGTGGATGTGGCCTTTCTTCGTCTGTTCGTGGCACTGCCTAGCTGGAAGCAGCAATCACGTATAAAAAGATAAAAAAGAAACAAAACTTATACACTAGTCCTCTCACCAGATTGGTCTCCCAAATGTGAAGTTACCTCCTAAATACTGATATACTAAGATAATGAAAACTGGTATCTTATGGAATGAAAGAATAATATGTAAAGATAGTAAAACAACAAAGAAATAAGTAATATTGTCCTCAGTTTACCCATGGAGAAAAAAGGTTTTGGTGGGGGTGTAAAAAATATCTTACCAGTACACTCCCATAACCTTCAGCTATTTATTCTTTTATTTTTCTAAATAAGCAGATGATTATTCAGTAATTTATCAACTAATAACATCCTGAAGATTATTGTCTAGAAGAATATAAGAAAAGTTTGATACACCATATCATTTTATTGATTATGATATATTGAATTTATAAGGTACAGGTTTATTAAGTGTACCTGGTAAGTTGTATAGGAGAGTGGTGATTGAGACAGTGATTGCATACTCAGATCATCAGATTAGGGAGGAACGATGTGGCTTCAGGAGTGGCAAATGATGTGTGGATCATATGTGAAGAATATATGTGAGAAATACTCAGAGAAACAGAAGGATTTATTTGTGGCATTTATGGATCTTGAGAAAGTATATGATTTGGTTGAAAGAGATGCATTATGGAAGGTGTTATGATATATGATGTATGAGGAAAGCTGCTTGAAGCAGAGAGAAGTTTTTAACAAGAGAGCAAGGCATGTCTGTAAATAAGTAGAGAAAAGGGTGAGTTGCTCCAGGATAAGGTTAGTCTGCAAGAGGGGTGTGTGATGTCACCATGGCTTTTTTTAATCTCTTTGTGGATGGGGTGATAAGGGAGGTGAACATGGAGTGTTTGGAGAGAGGGTAGGTTTGCAGTCTATCAAGGCAGCATTGAGGGACTTGAGAGGTGAGTCAGTAACTGTTTGCTGATGGCAGAAGCTGGTTTTTGGGTTTTACAGAGTGTATGAGAGTTGACTTGAAGAAAAGCATGGTTCTTAGGTTTAGCAGCAAAAAGAGACAGGTTATTTGGAATGTAAATCTGAATGGAGAAATCTTTGAGGAAGTGAAGTGTTTTAGATACATGGGAGTGGGTATGGCAGTGAATTGAACTATGGGAGCTAAAACAAGTCATAGGGTGGGTGAGGGGTTGATGGTCCTGGGTGCATTGGGAAATGTGTGGAAAAAGAGTTCACTATTTGGGAGGGCAAAGATTGGTAGGTTTAAGGGTATAGTAATTTAGACAAAGTTGTATGAATAAGAGGCTTGGTGTGTCGATGAGAATTTATGGAAGAAGGTGAAAGTTTTGGAAAATAAATGTTTTAGGACATAATTTGGTGTGAGTAGTGTTGATATGGGAAGAATTGATGGGGTAAGAGAGATTTGTAGTAATAAGAAGAGTATGTTTAAGACAGCTGAAGGTGTGCTGAAATGGTTTGGACATAATTTCTTTTTCTTATAAATTTCCTATAGATTTGATTCTGTGATGGACTTGATTCCTTAATTTAATCCAGATATGTGCATTTGTGATGAGCTACGACATCTTGAAATGTACCTGATAGATGAATTTCAGAAGGGTCAGCGTGTTGCAGACCTGTATGAGTTGGTCCAATATGCTGGGAATATTGTGCCTCGACTGTAAGTAAAACAGATTTTCAATCTTTCAAAAACTTGAAAAACTCTAAACACCATGTGATATGCTGCAATTTACAGTATTGATAGTGTCATTATAAAGATAGTTGAAATATTAGTCTTCAGACTGAACTCATCTTAAGATTAGATAATCTTTAGAAAAATTGGGTTTAGGACCTTCTTACCCTCTGTTTTTCAGTGGGAATAAATGGCTTCCCTACCCATCACCATCCTTCCATCTAGGTAGCAGCTGCTTGCTTGTTTCAAGCTTTCCCTTACCCAGTCAGTGATGGTCAGAGATGACCTCGTAGTGCAGAATTCTCTTTGATCATATGCTTACCAGATGTGTTCTGCCAGACCAGCTTTTTCACATTCTGTGGATTTTTTTTTCATATTAGTTTTTAGAAGTATGGGGTGCAATAAATGTACTTTGGACGTTGTTTTAGGATGTATTGTTTTTCAAACTGTTTTAGGATGTATTGTTTTTCATACTTGATCTTCGTTTCCTGTGTTAACGAGGAAGCACTGGGAATAGATGAAAAAAAGCCACACTGGTTTTCTAGCTCTCATGTCCAATGCAATGAAACCACAGCCCCCTCTCTACATTGGGGCCCCACAGACCTTTCCATGGTTCCCCAGGTAGCTTGACATTCCCTTGTTCAGTTCATTGGCAGGACATCGACCCCTCTATACAGCATCATTCTAATTAATTCTATCCCATGTATGCCTTTTGCCCACCTGCATATTCAGATGCCTATTAATCAAAATCTTTGTCACTCCATCCTACCATCTCCAGTTTGTTTTCCCCATTCTCCTTTTTCCTTCCACTTCTGACACCTATAACCTCTTTGTCAATCCCTCCTCACTCTTTCCCTCCATACGTCCAAACCATTTCAGAACACCCTCCTCAGCTCTCTCAGCCACACCAATTTGATTATCACTCATCTGTCTTACCCTTTTATTACTTACTCATTCAAACCACCTCACACCATATATTGGCCTCATACATGTCATTTCCATTACTTCCACCCTGCTCCAGACATCCTCATCTAAAACCCATACCTCGCATCCATACAGCATACCCACTTTTGCCCTCCCAGACTTGATGACCTCTCTTTTCACTCATTCTTCATTGCTCGCAGAACCTTCACCCCTCCTTATCCACATTATGACTTATATCCACTTCCATGGTTCCATTTGCTGCCATGCTCACACCCAGGTATCTAAAACACTTCACTTCTTCCAAAAATTTCTCCACTGAAACACAACGCAACTAACCTGTTCCTCTGCCCTGATAAATCTAATAATCTTGCTTTTATTCACATTTACTCTCAACTTCCTCCTTTCATATGCTCCACTAAACTCAGTCATCAACTTTTGCAGTTTCTCACTTGAATCTGCCACCAGTGCTGTGTCATCAGCAAACAATGAGTAACTCATTTCCCAGGCCCCTTTACTCCCTACAGAGTGCATATTCATTCCTCTCTCACCACTCCATCCAAAAACAAATTAAACAACCATGATGACATCACACACCCCTACTGCAAACCATTCCATCATCTGGAAACACACTATCCTCTCTTCCTACTTGTACACACGCCTTACACTCTTGATAAAAACTTTTCACTCTTTCTGGTAGCTTTCCTTCCACTTCACATATTTGTAAGACCTTCCACAAGGCATCTCTGTCGACCTTACGATATTCTTTCTTCAACTCCATAAATTCCACATACAAATCCTTCTGATGCTCTTATTATTTCTCAAACACGTTCTTCAAAGCAAACACCTGATCCATTACAATATTGAAAGGATATGTGGACTGTAAATAAAAGATAATTAAATCATAAGTGTAGTGTTTAAGACTGAAAGTAAGAATAACTTGCAGCTTGCATTGGTAACAGACAATGGAAGAATAAAGAGAATTTAGAAAGGGTCATTAACTTATATGTTGATTCTTGTATGGTTGAGTATGCCTTACATTTGTAAACTAGAAATGAATAAGCAAGTAAAGCTTTTGCACTTATGATCATGAGATTATGTTCTTTGTATTTTAGGTATTTTTGCATCCTTTTAAAGTGTTGTTACTTTCATAAAGCTTTTACCCAATAGGTATCTGCTGATAACAGTTGGGTTGGTTTATATTAAAACAAATGAAATCTGCAAGCGTGACATCCTGAAAGATTTGGTTGAAATGTGTAGGGGAGTTCAGCATCCCCTCCGTGGACTGTTCCTCAGGTAGGTAAAGCTCTGAATTTATCATAGGTAAAATAGCATAAATGACAAGAAGTTTAGTCATTGTTTCTATGCCTATTAGAAACCTATTTCTATACACCTCTAAGTTTATATCTTCAGGATTAATGAAACTCTGTGATAAGGCACTATCATTGATGGTAAGTTGTAATAGTGTACCATGTCTCAGTATTATAATATAACAATAGCATACTCTTGTGCCTTCAAAGAGGTGTAAGATGTTGCTGGTTTATACCTTGGATAAAAGAAAGTCATTTGCAAGGTGAAGTTTGATAAGTCTAGTATGGTTTATTTATAAATCAGGTGCAAAATTTGATCATTCATCATGGAAGAACAAAAGGATCAGCTCAATTTTGGCAAGCAGGTGAAGCCTGCTCATCATGCTAATTACTAGCAAGCATGTTATGAATGATTAGTGCCCAAGTTACAAGACAATTGTTTGGTTACAAGAGATGTAAAGGGAGATGGCTGCAGTTAATGCTTTTAACCATGGGGCACTCAGAAGTACTCATCATTTCAAGGTGCAAGCTTCTGAAGATATTACAAAAAGAAAGTGGCCACAAAAAAATTCATGAAACAGATATGATATTTTACCTGGCATTTGCGTCAGAAGTGGAGAGGTCAAGGAGAAGAGGGAGGCTGAATTAGAGATGAAAGAATGTTGTGAAAAAAGGTTGTGATTGGTTGGAGTGAAAAGTGTTTTGATTGCTTGGGACCTGAAAGTGCAGGAGGGTGTAGGGTATACCCAGAATAGAGTGAATTGGAGCGATGTGGGACACTGGTTGATGTACAGTCAGTGGACTGAACCGAGGCATATGAAGTAGCTGAAGGTAACCACAGAAAGGTCTGTGGGCATGGCTGTGATTTTGATGCATTTCACATGACAGCTCTGGAATGAATGTGAATGAATGAGGCCATTTCTTCATCTGTTCCTGGCATTCCCTTGCTATTGTGTGAAACAGTACCAGTCTTGTATCCCAAGACCTGGTCAGGGTAGGCTGTTTCCCACTCCAGAGGTTAGAACACTGGGAAACATTGTTTCTCTACAAATGCAAGTGGCCAAGTCTTATGGAGTTTATGGCTTCCTGGGGAATATGAAACTAATCTGAAGCAATGTGATTGGTTTTTCACAATCGTATGGTTAACTCTGAAGGGGCTTCATGGTTCCTCATGGCTATGTGAGACAAAAAGGAAACCACAGCCATCTCTTATGGGGTAGGCAAACATGTTAGAGGTATGTGATGGATTTTATGGTAAACCTTTCAGGCTGTCTCCCACAACACCTTCCCCTTTAAAAATCTAGGCCATATGGGCCAGACCTAAGTATAGACATGTAATGCTAAACTAACAATGTAGATGCACTGAATGAAGGACTAGCACAGGGGTAATCTTTATTTATACAGCATGATTAAGCAATTCCTACACTTTGCTGACACCCCCATGTCTTCAGCATTGCCTGGCTTAACCTAGAGTTTGATTGATGCAGAAACACAGGGGCCATCATCTGCAGTAAGTCTACTTTCATGACCTTTCCCCTGGGTAATAAACAGCCTGAGGTGGCTAATGCATCAGTCACCAAGGAGATCTGACAGCTATCATGTATGATTTCCAATGGTATGTAGACAGGTGTCTGGGATGCACTGCTAGGTGGCCCCTTTCAGCCATGGACTGTGGGTTGTGGTCAAGTTCACACCCATGCCAGTCAGGATACATCTGCTCATCCAAGGTTGTCCAGAGGGTTTGGACTAGTCAGGTCTGCCAACAGGTCTGATTCACATAGTCTTAGAGCTGTCTCTGCAATGTCAAGCGAAGTAACGCCTTAGGGCACCTTCCCACATGACAGGAGCACGTGACTGTTATAAACAAAAGCCCTGAGCGCATTGGCTGGGGAAAATGGTGACTATTGGTGAAGTTACCAGGCCAAGGGTTACCACCCCTGTTGTCATCATGGTCTGTAGCCGTATTTCTAGGACTTCTCGTCTCGTTCTGTGACCATACTTTTGTAGGATAGGGATCACACCACCAGGTGGGATGGGATGGGGAAATATATAGTGGAGTAGTCTAAGCTAGACCAGTCTCCTATTACAAAAGCCACTGTATTGAACTTCCTCCAGACTGTACCAGTCTTATATTATTTATGATGGTGGAGGAGAATCCTCATGAATACAATTCATTTTGGAAATAGAATGTTGAATTGCACCCCATTGAGCAGGTGTCTGTTAGATTCTGTCTTCAGTAGAAAAATAGTTTTTCTGCTTTCAGAATTTACAGTTTGGATCTCGAGTACAGTTGAGTTTCCCAACCCCCTCCCAGATGGTCTTACCTAGAAAGAGTGCTTTGTATATGTATAATATTTGAAAGGATTAATGATGGTTCTGTAAGTATTATTTCCCATTTCAGGAACTATCTTCTCCAGTGCAGCAGAAATATTTTGCCTGATGTTGATGACCCTCCTGTCGGGCACAACCCCGAAGATTATCCATCTGGATCTGTAAGTAACAGAACATCTGAGATTATTGGTTTCTTGTTACACTTCTCATACATGAATATGATTTATGTCAGCATTAGACTATGTACTGTTGGATACACCACACCTCTTTAGAGCTTTATCCAGGATAGCATCCTGTAATTAATCCTCTTATGTCTTTACTGTTTACAAGGCTGTTATTTTAAGACTAAGCTGGTGATAAGTGGTTTTCTGGCCCATGGATGCTTAGGAAATTGGTGTTGCTGGGGAATATATAGTGATCAGGAGGAGATTTTATGTTATTTTTCACCTGTGAGGAAGTAAAACCATTATAACATAATACTGGATATGAGGGAGATCCCTTTTTTGGTGAAAAGAAAAATCTTTTATTCTCCAAGATTCTCTATAGAACCAATGTACAATTACATAAACTCTTAACTCCTTACTTGACTTTGTTAACTCCCTACTTAACTCTGTTAAGTAAGGATGCAGAATTAGAACCACCCCAATTTTGAGAGTAGGACTTCATCAATAAAAGGACAAATCAAACCTTTGTGTAAATGGAGCATCTGCTCAGAAGAAAAGAAATTTCAACCTCTAAATCTGTATGACATTGTCAGCAATCAGTTTTACATGAGATGTAGTGACATCTTCCAAAGGGCAGAACAAGAAGCTAAAGAAGCTGCTTATTAGAAAGGCATAGCAAATTCGAACCCTCTGGGCCTTTGTCTGCTAGTAGCTTTCCCATGGATGAGATAAGTGAAAGACATTTTTAGCATTCAAGAAAACCTTTGTATGATTGTACTTTTAGTTACATCTGGTTGACCTTCCTTATGAGGCTTTTATTATGCTGCCATCATAAAAGTATGTTCCAGAACAGGGACTTTCTGTACTTTTTCCTTAGGTTTTACTTATAGTCCCTCCTCAAGTGGGTATTCTCACAGATTCTCATAGGGCTCTGTCCATAAGTGAGAAATGTAAGTTTTAAAGGATGAAAAATCACTTTGCTACTATAATTGAAGCCCTGTGAGCATCCTTTTATTTTCTCATCCCTTCCTTTCCCCTCATTGATTTCCAGAAACATATGATATTTGATAGTAATAGACCTGAGTCACAAACACCACCAGTTGATGAATGAATAAGGGAGGCTGGCTGTTTGGCCTAATTGACTTCTGCACCATAACCTGAGGAGATTGTTGTATTCTTTGAGTCCCTGTGAAAGAGCATCTGCTGGCTTCATATATTTTATGATGGTGGAAGTGGATGAATTTTTATGAATACCTTAATTTTTTTTTAGATAAAACAGTGTTGTAACCTCCCATGAGAAGATATCCTCACAGATGCTTATTGTGTTATAACAAAAAAAGAAATACTTTTTTTATACTTTTAGAATGAAACTTTTTCCATTATTTTTATCCAACAGATATCAGATAGCATAGACTTCATTTTAATGAACTTTGCTGAGATGAACAAGCTGTGGGTGAGGATGCAGCACCAAGGCCATTCCCGAGACAAAGAAAAAAGGGAACGGGAGAGACAGGAATTACGAATCTTAGTGGGGACTAATCTGGTCAGATTATCTCAGCTGGAGTTTGTTGATGTGCAGAGGTATAAGAAGGTAAGTAAACTTCATAATAGATACAGAGAAATATTAGAAATGTGAAGTTAAATTTGATATATTTTTTTCGTACTATCTATATGTCTATGATATTTCTGATGCCATTTCCCACCAGGAACTCTCTTATCAAGGGAATGGCCATGGCTAAAAGTCTCCACTTGTTCCTGTCCTTACATGCCTCCCTTGTGGACACCATTCCATGCATTCTTCTCCCATTTCTCTCCCTCCTGTAGTCTTCCACTCATTTCCCCCATGTCACAGGTGTTCTTCTTACACCAGTCCCTTTAATCATACTATGATACACTATCCTTTTAACTTCCTGGCTTGCATTCTTTCCACTTGCCCAAATCACCTCAAAGTATTACGTTTCTTAGTACTTGATTGCAGCTTCCCATGTTAGCGAGTTAGCGCTGGGAACAGATGAAGGAAAGTGGCATTTGCTCACATCCATTCTTTAGCTGTCAAATACTGCACCGAAACCACAGCCCTCTTTCCACAGCCAGGCCCCAAAGACCTTTCCATGGTTTCCCCTAGCCACTTCACATGCCCTGTTTCAGTTCATTGATAGTACATCAACCCTTGTGTACCACATTGTTCCAATTTACTCTTTCCTGTGTATGCATTTCACCCCTGAGCATGTTCAGGCCTCATTCACTTAAAATCTTTTTCACTCCATCCTCCCATCTCCAGTTTGGTCTCCCCTATCTCCTTGTTCCCTCCACTTCTGACACATACATCCTCTGTGTCAATCTCTCCTTGCTCATTCTCTCCATATGTCCAAACCATATCAGCTCACCCTCTTCAGTTCTCTCAACCACACTCTTTTTATTACCTCGCCTCTCTCTTACCCTTTTATTACTTAATCAAACCACCTCACACCACATTTTGTCCTCAAACATTTCATTCCAACACATCCACTTTCCTTTGCACCCACTCACTTATAACCCATGGAGGGATTGAAGCCCTCACATTCTCCATTCTCAATGACTTAGAACAAATAATCTCCCACCC
>JAYMFT010187699.1:417-11924 GCA_038088735.1 Panulirus argus
AGAGAGAGAGAGAGAGAGAGAGAGAGAGAGAGAGAGAGAAATTATACCACGAATAATAATAATAATAATAATAATAATAATAATAATAATAATATTTTGACCGGTTTATTGATTTCACTGCAGCCACAGGCTGGAAACATAGGCACACAACAGTAACAATGGTGTAAAAGCTTTCTTTTTTTTTCTAAGAAGACAGTGTTTACGCGATATTAAAGTTGAGGTCAATATACACTCTACTGATTCTTGATAATGTTCACAGTAACTGGGATGACGCTGTCCCTGGCACGATCATTGCAGGCTCATACGGGTCCGATGCGGTTGTGGTGTCAAACTTCAACTGGGGGACGAAGGATCTTAGGTAGTAGGAAAGTTAAGGTGGCGTAGTGGTGCAGTAACTTCATGTCTAAGTGTCGGATAAGGTCCAGGGGATGGTGGCTGGAGAGAGACGAGAGGGTCGGTGTGTTCAGTGCCTTTTTGATAAGTGGTTTTAGATGGTATGTGGAGGATCTTTCAAACACCTTTTCTACATCTTTTCTCGTAGTCTCTGTACTATATTGGATGAATAGGGCCGCCATGCTAGGATGGCACATTAGATTTTGGAAAGACTGTCCCTGACCCCAGGAACAGGGAGTCCAGATGTCTCGAGTCGAGAGCTGGAAACGCAAGTTGGTAGATATAATGATGATACTGACGTGCTCCCTCCATCATAGTTTGATGTCCAAAGTGACACTGAGAAGACTGGTGGCCTGAACAAGCTGGTGGAAGGCTGGAGCCTTGGGAGATAGCAGGGGTTTGTGCATGGTCTGGAGGTGAGCCTTACGTGCATAACTTCACTCCCGTTGCCGTTGAGGTGATGTGCTTGGCGGTGGCCCAAATCTAGAAGCCGTTTAGGATGTGTGTGCATCACATGTTGGTGTAAGGCAGCACTCTCCACAGCACACTGGTCCCTCTTGTCGATGGGTTCGAGGCAGCGTTCTGTGCTGTGCTGGCCCTTTGGAACCCCACTACTACCACCACCACCACCAACACCCACCGAAGGCTGGCGTATAGAGGGGGTTCGCCTCCCGGAGTGATGACCTGCTTGACAGACACGGTGTTACCACCAGGACTGACGGAGCTTGGCGCCTGGCGCTTTGTGTACTGTGGTGGGCGTCAAGGCCTTCTCCTCCATGATCCACAATCCCCCTCCCTGTGTACTCTGACGGTCTGGTGGGTTATTCCCACCCACGCTGGACACTCCAGACTCCCTCTGTGTACTGTGTGCTGTGGTAGCGACAAGACTGCTCCTACCCACACAACAAGTGTCGCAGAAACCTTAAATTTGCTCCCAGTTTATCACAACTCCTTTTACATGTTACCGACCCCATCTCCTTTGCGGTAAATTACCCAATGCCACCCACCGGCCTATCGTAGGTGCGTCATCCTTGGCCAACACAGACCATAGTCTTCAAGGGAACTACTACCAACATTTACTACTCAGGTATCTCTGAAACCCCGTCACATCAGACCTCTCAGAACAGAACGCGTGCATTGTGCGTCCAGAACAGCTCAGCCCTCGTTCCTTACAGGGACTAATGCGTTAACAACTAAATAGGGTGCTTACCAGCATGCCTAACGATACGCTGCTTCATACCGTTGGGGCCTTGAGGGCCAACGAGTAAGGCAGGTGCGGCTGATGCCTTCTGCACTGATAACAATCTTATCCACACCCAGAAAGAAAAACTTAGCCCCTGGTCCTGCTCCGCTCACTGCGTACTGCACAGTATTCTCATGGTAATGAGATACAGTAGCCAGCTCCGAGCTCATGTTGCAATCCTCAATAAACGCCGACCTTTGCAACACTCCCACAGCAGAGAGTGCCCCGCAGGACACCGTCCCCTCTATCACTCGCTCCCTGCTCACTGAGGCCTATAGCAACGGCCTAAGCATCCAATTCCTATGGACACTTTCACATGTTGAATATAGGCGTCGTGACCATGTTCATAATGTAATGCAGCCATCCCATCGTATCGTAGGTGAGGTCCCTTTTGAGAATAAACCCTCGAATTCTGAATTCTAAACCCGTGTTGGTTATGTTACTAAATATGCTTGTTTTGCTTCCCAGCTCCTTCGTCAGACTCGGTCTAACTAAAGGCATCGTCCGCGCTGGTCTCATCGCATTTACTTGCTGGAAAGAAGACCTCTGAAGATAGGAGAAATCAGTAAGGAAAGCACAGAACCTGACAGTGTAATACTGTAGCAGCCAGATATTTCTAAGGTACAGGTACATGTGGCAAATCGCGAGATACCATGATCCTGAACGTTCCAAATGTCGGCCCTTCCCAGCTGCACCTGACAGGCACACGCTTGAACATCACACAATCGAATATCTTAAAATCATAGTTTTCAGACCTGAAGACCTGCTGTTTCGGGAAGTCTGTTGGCATTATACGACGAGTAACAGCCTTGATGATACTCTGGCCTTGCATCTAAAATCTGCCATGCGCCTGAGTCAGTCATACAGGCAACACATGCAGTGCACTGTTCATGTAAATTTTCCATAATAAACATCAGGGTTACGTATTATGCAACAGCCGGTACCACACACTGGATTCTGTAAACTATGCATTATGTATTTGATGTACAAGAAACTTCCTTTCAAACCTTTGTACATTGTATAATGTTTACTGAACGTGATGTGTCTTCACTACCAATTATGATTTAATGTTTGCACCTGTACGCAAACAAACCCTGAAATTCTGGACACGTATGTCATGATATAACGTTGCCTTCTTTATACCATAATAATAGTCTTCCTGTTAATAATGATGATATTTTCTCTTTGTCTGTCACACTTTAGAAAAATGTTACATGCTGGTTTTATACTTAGGGCAACCGGCATCGTACCTAGAACAACAGGCACCATACCTGAGACAAACGACACCGTCCCAAAAGGACAAGTGGCAGCATATTAGCAGAGCAGCATAGCCGCGGTTTAGTAGCACAGCCGCAACATAGCAGTATAGCAGTCAGACAGCATAGTAGCGTAACGACATAATAGCAAAGCACTAGAAGCAGCAGCATAGTAAAACAGCAGCAGCATAGCAGCATGTCGCGGCTCAAGGCCGTCCGAAGAAGCCATTAACGCCAACCCAACCCCTCTGACGGAACAAGGACCCACTGGGCCCTTGGACCCCGTCGGGCCCACTGTCACCCTCTTGCGTCGATGCAGCACATTACCCTCTTTACACTCTGTGCTCGCCTCCACCTGTCCTTAGACATGTACGCCCGTCACCAGTGATATCACTGAAATGCTTAGTGTACTTAGATAAAGTCCTTAAGATCGATCTGATTCACGCACTCCCTCTGAGCACCGTGGTAGCTACGAGACTACTCCCTCCCTCCAACGCACTCCACGCACTCCGCAGGAGTATACCCACACAGAGTACAACCCCCCACACTCCACACTGTCTCCTCTGCAAACGTCACGGATGTAAAAACTGCTCAGCAAATACTTACTTGGATGAAATACGACGGAGAGCATATATAAAATCCCCGAGTACATATTAGTTACCCCACAGGCAAATGTCTGCAGAAGCTGTTAACCATGTGCTGTGTACTCTGCTGTGGTGAGTGCTGTTCGCCGTAGTCACGACCTATTTGTAGTTACTTATTCATAGGGTATGTGGCAGCAAGCTCTAAAGACGTGGGGGCCCCATCCCTTTGAACTTTTAGTACCATCAAGTAGCCTTTTAAACCTTTATATACTGCCAGAATTCACAGTTTTCTTGTTTTAGTCTATCCCAGCCATCCATCATCCTTGTACTAAAACAGAACTTCTTTACGTCCTTTCTAACCATCTTCTTGACCAGCTTCTTTTCGTGGCCTCTGTTTATCCTACTATTGCATCTCGTGAAGAACTGCCCACTGTCGACGTCGTCCAACTGATTTAGAAACTTGAGGGCTGTAATCATGTGTCCCCTCTCTGAAATGTTTTGTCTGTGTATATCTAGACAGATATTTTAAAACAACGAAAAATCTCTCCTTCTTCTCTTTCCTCTGTGGTGGACTTATCTGTGTCCCTCAGCCTCTCCTTATAGCTCATTTTTCTTAATTCAAATCAAACATTAGCGTCTCTTCTATGGATCCTTTCAATCTGATCTTTGTGCTTCTTCTGGTGCAGTGCATGATTCAGTTTCGGTCAAATGTATGTTGTGAACAGCTTTATAAACATTTCCTTCTGGATATACTTAAACGTATTTGCATTATCTACCAACGGACACATTGCTTCTTTCACAGTGTCTCCTAATCCGCAGCTCTAACGACAGGTTTGGCAAACTGTCGACCTTGAGGTCTCTTTCACCCACATAAAGTCCCGTAGCTTGTTCCCCTTAAGGAAATGATTGCACCGCCGAAACCTTCTTTCGCTGTGTCCCAACCTCATTCCATTGAAAGTACTCGGACTGAATTTCGTCAGCCATTAATTGGTCCAACTTTGGAGTCTTCCAGGTCCCTTTGCAAGCTGATGCAGTCATCGCTATTCTTTATTTTTCTCCCGCAACTTTAGCGTCATCGACGAGCATTTTTAAGCAGGTGTCCAGTCCATCAGGCTAGTCATTTACGTACACCAAAAATAGCAGTGGACCCAAGACCAAACCCTGCGGCACACCACCGCTGCTGACCCCGGCCCAGTTCCAGGTTGCTCTTCTACCCTGCGTCCATCGCTCGCTTCCCACGGGACAATCTTCTATCCAGTGAAGGAGTCCTCACTCTTATCCCCATGTGCTGTGATGCGGCTGGGGCGTCTTGTAACCAACCCTCTCCACTCGCCACCGACCCCCCTTCCCCTGCCAGTCCTCCACCTACCACCCATCACCGCTGCTTCCCCTTCCCCTACCGGGTCGTCCACCCACCATCCATCACTACCACCGCCCCACACCCCACCCCCTGCCACTCCTCCACCCACCACCCATCACCGCCATCCTGGGCTTCTCACGCCGCATCCCCCACCCACCAGCCACTCACGAGAACAACCCCCTCACTGTCTGATCACTTTCGTCACCATCGCCGCCTGAATGGTTCATTTTCAGCGTCTTAAAGCTCATCCTCTCATTTTCGCGGTTTCATGTTTGTGAGTCACTATCCTCATGTTCACCACGTCACACGCTTGACCATGTAAACACAGCCATCCTTTACTCACCACTCCACGGTTGCCATCCTCACAGTGTTACAGTGACTGCCCAGTACTCTCTGCCATTCTGCACTCACCATTACCTCAGCTGCCCACAGTTGCCCCATCATTGCTTCGCTAACCATGGACATTTCCACGGCACCTGGTTACTGCCACTACTCAGTGAACACCCCACTACCCACATCCCACTGCCTACACCCCACTGCCCACACGTCTACGCTTACACATCTGCACCACTATGCACGGCTGTTCCTTGACAGCAGACGTACTCAAAATCTCTTCCTCCATCTATCATGTAATTGCTGCTCGTCCCACCACCCCTGCCTTGTACCTGACCCGCCTCCACCCACCTACCCATTCATCTCTCCCCACTCCACCCTATCCTCCCCTCCCGGGACACCCCCACCCCCCCGTCACTCCCCTCACCCCACCGCCCACCGATCCATCTTTCCTCCCCCATTCCCCCCCCATCATAACATCCTACTTCTCACGCCGCCCGCGGCTCCAGGTTTCTGTCCTCCACGCCCATCCGCCCATTGTCACCGAGGCTTACGTTTATATTGCCTGTTTATCCTCGGCTTCCTTGGCCATGCCATCCACACGGTCGGTCGGTAGGTCACCCCACCCACCCACCCACCCACCCACACACACACACACACACAGGACTATCCCATCCGCTCCACACACACATGACTGCTACCCCACACACCAAAGCCATGGGTCGGTGCTTAACCTCCGGCCTCAAAAAACATATTTACACCTGCCTTAAGAAAAAAAGAATCCCAGGCTTCGTTGATGAAACGATTTAATCTCGGCAGAGAGAAAGAGAGAGAGGTGAAATATGCATGGAGAGGTTCGTTCCTCCCTCGCCATTGCTGCTGCTGCTGCAGGAGGGAGACCTGGCCACTATCTCACCCGCTCGTGACGCGAACGAAGGCTCGATCGAGGTCCTGGCGGACGGACGCCGCCGACGACGGAGGAGGAGGAGGGGAAAGGAAGGTCCTCACATAAAGCAAGCTGTCGTCTGCGTCGTAAAAAACAATAAGGCGGATCCGGGGGGAGCGTGCGTGTAATCAATTAAGTTGCTGCTGCGTCATAAAACAAGGAGGAACAAGCGACTATTTAGAGGAGCCTCCTCCTCCTCCTCCTCGTCCTGGCTCCGGCCGAGGAGGCACCCCTGAGTGAGCTATTCCCATGCAGAGGGCGTGCCCAAGGGCCGTGCGCTCCGGCCACCGTTATAACCTCCTCGTCCCTTCCCCCCCTCCACCGTCACTGACTTACGTGCGTCATACGTACAGCCATTCCGTATGGGTCATGAAAGGTATATGTAAACTTTGGGGATGGGGGAGGGGGTTTCCCAATTGCTCAATTTATTCTTAACATTCCTCGCCTGGGGATGGGGCGGGCGGGCAAGATGTCAGTGTGGCTAGAGACTTCTGGTCTGTCACACACCCCCGTCACCCGAAAGTCGTCGGCCTTCTTCACCCCCACGTCACGCAGGTCTTGTCCGCCTAGTGTAGGCCGCACCGCTAGGATAGGTCTTCATACCACCACGCCCCGACCTGACAGCTATACGACACTCACAAGGTTACGCAAACACACACACACACACACTCTCCTCTGGACAACCACACCAACACCTGTTAGGTACACATACCACACGCACTTGCTCCCTTGCAAACACGCACTCGTGAGAGAGCGTGTCCACCGCCAACTTTACACACGTGTGTGTATCCCATGCGCTGTATACATAACACTCACATAAAGCCTTCGGATGCTGCTGACGCTATTCATTGTTTAGTGAAGTCATACACGAGAGACGGAGTAAATTAAAGTTTCGTACCAACATCACGATCCACTCAAACAATAGAACTGCCTCGTCGGAACCAGGGCGTTATCTGGCGGAGTGGAGTGCCTCTCGCAAGATTGGGCCCTCCATCACTCGAACTGCACCGCTGACGAGGGCGAGAGAGAGAGAGAGAGAGAGAGAGAGAGTGTGTGTGTGTGTGTGTGTGTGTGTGTGAGGGGGGGGGGATATGACGCCTGCCGCCACTGCCAACACCACCTACAGAAGGTGTATGAGGGACACAGGAGATTTGGTCTTAACAGAGCGGGAGGACAAGCAGGACCCAGATACAAATACATTCATGTACACATGCATTCATACACGAATACACATATACATACACGAATGCACATATATATGCATGCACATGCACATACACACAAACACACACAGCCATGAATCTATCTCTTTCACAGAGAGAGAGAGAGAGAGAGAGAGAGAGAGAGAGAGAGAGAGAGAGAGAGAGAGACGCACATGAAAATAAACCAATTTCCATATTCACAAACACGTATGCAAACACACGCACAAAGTCAAAACACACACACGCACTTTGGCAGCGATGCCCTCCCATCCTTCCCCACCTCCGCAGTGACCTGAAGCGGTGAGAGGGGAGGCGGGGTCACGGGGTCGCAGCCAGGAATGTGAGGGTACGGCTAACTGGTTCCGCCCTCTTACTCTCGAGGCCGTAACGAGGGGAAAAGGGAAGGTCCGAGAGGAGAGGAGAGGATACTAGCGGTGATTGCCTCGGCCATGCCCCCCAGCGTGACAGCATCACCTCCTGCCGGTGTGGTACAGGAACTATGGTCTTCACCAGGAGAACTGCTGGGTCTCACGCTGATCCGTGACGCTGCCTCCTGTACCGGTTTTGACTCTAGCAGGTTGGTGGCGTCAAAGAATTGGCAGATGATTGGTGGCCGCTTTAGATAGCTGCTGACCACTAGTGAACTTCAGGATCTTCAGGAATAGAAGAGATTCCTCACTGAGCATCTCCAAGGCTAGACCCATAAGGGCCAGTATGTATGAAGTAATTCGGACGAATTCATTTCTTGTTTCATTGTGTGTCACTGGCTTTTATTAGTGTCATTTGCGAAGCTGGTGGCTGGACATTTCATCAGACGGCTGGCACATCTGTCCAACGAAGTAACATCTATTTAGGAAATATTACTTTCCTGGATTGATGTGATGCCAAATTTACGTGAAAGCGATATCTGGTATCTATTTTAGTTGCTACCTCAGCCGTCTAAAAGCGCCACAACAATCGGCTGTTGTATGCCCATCGTCTGCTCAGCTGACAATTCTTTTTTGATGGTTTCGGCAAAAAAGGTGTCGGCACATATCATAACACAGGTCTACGGGGATGGACGAAGCAGAAAAAAAATTAGAATTACACACTATCATCTAAAGTTCCAACGAGTTGCGAAACTTATCAGAAGGTTAAGAGTTCATAGTTCACAATAACTGTTAGACATCTTATACATATTTCAACAAACAGTGATCAAAATCAAACAAGTTCCAGATGTCCTTTATAAGAAAAGACAATTACTCATCAAACACGTTTTCTCTTATGCGTCACTCTCTGGTCACGTTCTCGTACACAAGTTTACAGTTTTCCCGTGCGATGGCATTAGTGGCAACTTTCAACAACTCTTTAAGAACACTGATGCTCCGGGATGGTTGCACGTTCTAAATACACTCTCCCTGGCCCATCTTTGTTTTTTAGCTTACCCAGGACAGTACTGGCGCCCTGTGTGTATGCAGCCAGTGAGCCTGTGTTTGTACAACTGTTTTTCTGTGACCCGCGTTTAGGCGGTGTTTCTTCGCCGTTATTGTGAAAACTGTTTACATGCCAGTAACTACAAGAACAATGGCTAATAATCCCGAAGCTTCTCCATCTGGTGTACAGACATTCATAATGTGTAAACAGTCGGCTGTTGATGCCGGGGAAGATCACAGGCGTTCGTCCCACCGGGCAGCAAATGGGAGGAACAAAAATTATTAGTGCTGTCCATTTGGATGAAGAAGTCGTAGCGCGGACGCCGGGTGACCTTAACGAAAATAAGTAATTTCTCGTTGGAGTTATAAACATGTATGACGTCAGCCGTGAATCACTGAACGAGACCTCGAGACCCAGGACGCAAATAGGTGCTGTTGTTTCCTTACTGTTTATATTTAAATATTCATGTAAGCCTTAATTTGGATGAAATTTATAGATGATATAACTGAACAGTTATGCTTTTTTTATAGGAAATAAAAAAGTCATACATCTTTACTTATGAACGTGAAAAGAATCACATTATGATTCCGTATAGAAATATTTTTTTATTATATTTATTTAAAAGGAATTGTAGATGAACATTTTTATGATTATTTTGACGATAAAAAAGTAATATTTTTTTTTAATTGGTTAGAACGCATTTTATCAATAAAGACATACGAACATGTTTGGCGTTCGCTTAAAGCGCTCAGAAACATCCGAAACCCTAAGCGGGTGGGAATTTCCCGGCCTGAGACTCGAGCGTGTTACGTGTTGGGTGTCGAGCGGCAGCGAGGGGGTCAAATCCATGATGCTGTTTATATATATATATATTGGTCATCCCAGTGATGTTGAATGTGGTTCATATGTATAGTGTGTTCCCATGCAGTCGAGTTTTTTCTTCTTCTTTTATATCGACTCGTAGAGTTGAATAGTGTTGATTATTTAAAGGTCGGACTTGTGACATCGAGTGTTAGGTGATTATCTGCTTTACTTTCGTCAGTGTAATTGTGGAGTAATCATCTTACATGAGAAGAGTTTTTGTAATCATCGAAACTCTTACGAATAACTAATCTAATGTTCAGCAAACTGTATATATATATATTTCTAGAAAATCCTTCAAATGATTCGTAGGATTTCCGACGATTGCCACAACTGTTCTTCCGTCGGGAGAAATCAGTATAAACACTGATAAGTTCAGAGAGGAAGACGTAGGCTAGGCTTTTTCACCGGAGAAAATGAAGGGTAAGAACAGAACAGTCAAACCATCCAACCCTGCCAAACACATAACCTGAATGGGGGGCTCCAAACCCACCCACCCACTCCCTAAGACCCATCAACCCGAACCTTAACTGACCGTAACCCACTCTAGGATCCGCCCACCTGCCCACCCTCTCCAGCCCTGTGAAAGATTCACAAAATGATTCGGAACTTTCTCTTTTGGTGGGTATTTTACAGGCGTTGGCCAGGACAGAGTTAAAGGGAAGCCTTAATTTGTCAAAAGTCTTAACGTTGTATACGAATGAAAATAAAGAATAAATCACCAGGTTGAATTACCAGTAGAAGAGTGTAAAAATGAAAAAAACATTATAAACATAGACGCCACCATAAATTTTAACAAGAAGTTATTTTTCTGTAACATAGTTTAAATGAGACTGAAAATAATCTTGTTGATTTCTGATAGGAGTATTGTAAGGAGGACATGGTAAGCAGTGATACACTCTCATTCGTATCAGAACAAAAAAAGATATATTGAAAAGTTATCGCTCTGGGACATTATTGAAACAAAACATGATTACTCAAACTATTCTTACGGGACTTCATCAAAATTTCTACACGTAAATATCCATTCTTTCCGTACATCAGAAAAGACATTCGTAACACATCGTAACGGATACACTCGTTCCACATCAGAACAGCTACTCGTAGAACGGGGCGACAACAAGGTAGCCTGTATGTTGACAAGTCGGTGCAACAACAAGCCAACGTGTAGAGTGATTGAATAACAAGCCAGTTCGTAACAAGTCACCCGACGAGACTTAAAACAACAACGAGCCGTCCTTTAGAGAAGCATTACTTTTTTTAATATTTTTTCGTCTTCCAACCACCCTATCAAAATTCATCGAGGTTAATCGTGGGCGTTTCCGTGGCTTCGTTCCTGTCAGCTGATCCAGGAAAACAAAGTGTCTGCAGAGAAAATGGGATATTTTGACAGGATACTATTGAAATTCCAGAGGTGCAAATTATCTCTTATTCTCTTTCTTCTTTCCCCTCGCATTATCTGTGGCAATGATATCCCTCCCACCCGACGCTAGGTTTAAGCGCACTGCTCTCCAGTCAGCCGTCATGTCTCGCAATAACCCTGGCAATGCTTATACCAACCCCCCTCCCCCTCAAAAAAAACCAACCCCCACCCCCACCCACCCCACGTCACTTTCCTCGATTTCCACACCCCATGCGTGGCATAAAACATTTTTTTTTTTCCCGCGATGGCGTCTTCGACGTTTTGTCCTCCCCTCCCCCCTCTCATAACGGGCGTGTCCACTGGCCGTCCCCCCACCTCCCACCCCCTTGATGACTGCAGCCATGGGAGTCGATCATATTCGTACAAATATAGTTTCTTTATTCATATCCTTGCTATAGTCATCTGGCTGTTTTGTAAATTGTAAATCCCAGATGAAAGTATTCCATAATAAAGCTTCCCAGTCCCCCCCCCCCCCCCAAAAAAAAAAAAATTC
>JAYMFT010187710.1:0-64600 GCA_038088735.1 Panulirus argus
GGGACTCTAGTACTAGTTTTCTAGTGTGATAAGATTTATGAACTTGTTCATCTCGTCACACATCTTTACAACTCTTTTCTCTGAATCCTGTGGCCTGATTAGCTGGTCTTTAATTGATTATTTACTCCTGATGAATTCATGGCTTGGATTATCTCCTGCCTGGTCCACAACGTTCTTTTCAAAGTTACTCTGTTCCTCCTATATCATCCTGCTATACTTAGTCCTTGCTGTCTTATGCCTTGCAAATGCTGGCTGGCTGTAGATACCTGTATCTCCTCCACAGTTCATTCCTAAGCTCTTTCTCCTGATAGAATCTTTTATTGAACTACATTCCTCTCTTTTTAAATCATACTCGTATTCCTTCGTTGTACATCTCACAGAACCTTCTAAGACAGTGATCTGTGTCATGGCCTCAGGTTATGTATTCAGAGAAATTGTTTGTGTTTATGTGGATTTCACAATCTTATCTCCTTTTTAAGACTGGCTTCATTTTTGTTCCATCTTTGTCTCCTTCTTCCACATGATTGAGCTCAAGCGTTATATAATCATATTTTTCCAGCTGGTGTATCATATGTGATATTCTCAAATTTTCCTTATTTATTTGTGGATATAAAATCTAGTAATAATTGTGTATTGGGCTCTCTGATTCTAGTGAGCTAGTGACCTGGTGATACAGACAGTCTTCCTGTATACACTTGGAATTTGTGGCTACATGGGAATCTAAACTCTTCCACCCAAAGCTTTATCGTCTCTGAGAAGTGCATGTCTCACTGTTTCATGTACCATCCTGACAAACATTTCCCCTGAAATCTTTGTATATTTGTTTTGGCTCATGTAAAAGTCTTTGTATGATTTGATGTCAACACCGTCACAATCCATACATCCAGCTCTTTTCCTATAATTCCTTTTCCCATCACGTGCCGCTGGAATTGGCTGTCTTTTAATATTTCCAAAACTTCAGGATTTCTCGTATCATGATCAGTGTCCCTCCTATGTCTACGACAAAGGTGAGGTAGCACTACGGTGCTTGTCACGTTCACCTCCCTGGCCCAGATTGTATTCTTTATCTTCTCCACTTACGCAAGGGTTGCTGGCATCAAATCCCCAAACTCGCACTCTCTCCATCCCGCTTGACAACACAAAATTGATAACTTAGGTTTTAATCTATTTTTTTTTTCTTTTGCTATGAAATCCCCGTCCAAAGTGTTCTGAGTATATTACCAGCTTCCAGTATTCAGGGTGCATAGCCTAGCTTCCAGTGGGTAGGGTGTATGGCTCAGCTTCCAGTGGCCAGGGTTCATGACCCAGCTTCCAATGAGCAGGGTGAATAGCCCAGCTTCAAGTGGGCAGGGTGTATGGCTCAGCTTCCAGTGGCCAGGATGGATGACCCAGCTTCCTGTGGGAAGGGTGTATGGCTCAGCTTAAACCGGGCAGAGTGCATGACCCACCTCCCAGTGGGCAGGGTGAATAGTTCAGCTTCCAGTGGTCATGGAGTATGACCCAGCTTCCAATGGGCCGGGTGCATGGCCCAACTTCCAGAGGGTAAGGTGTATAGTTCAGCTTCCAGTGGGCATGGTGCATGGCCCAACTTCCAGTGGGCAGGGTACATAGCGAAGCTTCCAGTGGGCAGAGTGGATGACCCAGCTTCCTGTGGGAAGGGTGCGTGGCCCAGCTTACAGTGGGCAGGGTGCATGACTCAGATTCAAATGGGCAGGGTGCAAGACCCAGCTTCCAATGGGCAGGGTGAATAGCTCAGCTTCCAGTGGGCAGGGTGCATGGCCCAGCTTCCATTAGGCAGGGTGCATGGCAATCTTCCAGAGGCCAGGGTGCATGACCCAAATTCCAGTGGGAAGGGTGCATGGCCCAGCTTCCTCTGGGAAGGGTGTATGGCTCAATTTGAAGTGGGCAGGGTGCATGACCAAGCTTCCAGTGGGTAGGGTGCATGGACCAGATTCAAGTGGGCAGGGTGGATGATCCAGCTTCCTTTGGGAAGGATGTATGGCTCAGCTTAGAGTGGGCCGAGTCCATGACCCAGCTTCCAATGGGATGGGCGCATTTCCCAGCTTCCACTGAGCACGGTGCATGGCCCACCTTCCAGTGGGCATGATGACTGGCAGAGCTTCCAGTGGGCAGGGTGCATGGCTCAGCTTCCACTAGGCAGTGCATGGCTCAGCTTCCAGTGGGCAGTACATGGACCAACTTCCAGGAGGTAGGGTATATGGCTCAGCTTCTAGGGGTCAAGATGCATGGTCCAGCTTCTAGTGGGCAGGGTGTATGGTTCAGCTTCCAGTGGGCAAGGTGCATAGCCCAACCTAAATTGGGAAGGGTGGATGAACTACCTTCCAGCGGGAGGGGTGTATGGTTCAGCTAAAAGTGGACAGGATGCATAACCCAGCTTCCAGTGGGCAAGGTGGATGGCCCAGCTTCAAGTGGGCAGGGTGCATGACCCAGCTTCCAGTGGGCAGGATGCATGACCCAGCTTTCAGTGGGCAGGGTGCATGGCCCAGCTTCCAGTGGGCAGGGTGCATGGCCTAGCTTCCTCTGGGCAGGGTGCATGGCCCTGCTTCCAGTGGGAAGGATGCATGACCCAGCTTCCAGTGGGCACGGTGCATGGACCAGCTTTCAGTGGGCAGGGTGATGACACAGCTTCCTATGCAAAGGGTGTATGGCTAAGCTTAATGTGGGCATGGTGCGTGGCCCAACTTACAGTGGGCAGAGTGCATGTCCCAGCCTCCAGTGGGAAGTGTGTATGACCCAGCTTCCAGTGTGCAGGGTGCATGGCCCGACGTCCAGTGGGCAGGATGCATGGCCCAGCTTCCTGTGGGAAGTGAGTATGGCTCAGCTTAAAGTGGGCAGGGTGCATGACCCAGCCTCTAATGGACAAGGTGCATTTCCCAGCTTCCAGTGGACAGGGTGTATGGCCCACCTTCCAGTGGGCAGGGTGCATGACTCAGCTTCCAGTGGGCAAGGTGCATGGACCAACTTCCAGTAGGCAGGGTGTATGGCTCAGCTTCCAGGAGGCAAGATGCATGGCCCAGCTTCCAGTGGGCAGGGTGTAGGGCTCAGCTTCCAGTCGGCATAGTGCATGGCCCAGCTTCCAGTCTGCAAAGTGTATGGCTCAGCTTCCAGTGGGCAGGGTGGATGAACTACCTTCATATGGGAGGAGTGTATGGCTCAGCTCAAAGTGAGCAGGGTGCATAACCCAGCTTCTGGTGGGTATATTGCATGGCCCAACATCCAGTGGGACGGGTACAAGGCTCAGCTTCCAGTGAGCAGGGTGCATGGCCCAGCTTACAGCAAGCAGAGTGCATGACTCAGCTTCCAATAGACAAGATGCATGACCCAGCTTCAAGTGGGTAGGGTGCATGGCCTAGCTTCCTCTAGGCAGGGTGTATGGCCCAGCTTCCAGTGGGCAGGGTGTATGATCCAGCTTCCAGTGCGCAGGGTGAATGGTCCAGCTTCCACTGGGCAGGGTGATAACACAGTTTCCTGTGGAAAGGGTGTATGGCTAAGCTTAACGTGGGCATAGTGCATGGCCCAACTTCCTGTGGGCAAGGCGCATGGCCCAGCCTCCAGTGGGAAGGGTGTATGACCCAGCTTCCAGTGTGTAGGGTGCATGGCCCAGCGTCCAGTGGGCAGGATGCATGGCCCTGCTTCCTGTGGGAAGGGAGTATGGTTAAGCTTAAAGTGGGCAGGGTTCATGACCCAGCCTCCAATAGGCAGGGTGCATTTCCCAGCTTCCAGTGGGCAGGGTGAATGGCCCACCTTCCAGTGGGCAGGAAGCATGGAAGAGCTTCCAGTGGGCAGGGTGCATGGACCAACTTCCAATAGGCAGGGTGTATGGCTCACCTTCCAGGAGGCAAGATGCATGGCCCAGCTTCCAGTGGGCAGGATGAATGGTTCAGCTTCCAATCGGCATAGTGCATGGTCCAGCTTCCAGTCGGCAGAGTGTATGCCTCAGCTTCCAGTGGGCAGGGTGCATGGCCTAGCCTAAAGTGAGCAGGGTGGATAAACTACCTTCCTATGGGAGGAGTGTATGGCTTAGCATAAAGTGAGCAGGGTGCATAACCTGGCTTCCAGTGCGCAGGGTACATGGCGCAACATCCAGTGGGGAAGGTGTAAGGCTCAGCTTCCAGTGGGCACGGTGCAGGGCCCAGCTTCCAGTGGGCAGAGTGCATGACCCACCTTCCAATGAGCAGGATGGATGGCCCATCTCCAGTGGGCAGGGTACATGGAAGAGCTTCCAGTGGGCAGAGTGCATGGCCCCCTTCCAGTGGGCAGGGTGCATGACCCACCTTCCAATGAGCAGGATGGATGGCCCAACTTCTAGTGGGCAGGGTACATGGAAGCGCTTCCAGTGGGCAGGGTGCATGACCCACCTTCCAGTGGGCAGGGTGTATTTCCCAGCTTCCAGGGGGCAGGGGGAATAGCCCACCTTCCATTGGGCAAAGTGCATGACTCAGCTTCCAGTGGACAGGGTTCATGGACTAACTTCCAGTAGGCAGGGTGTATGGCTAAGCTTCCAGGGGGCAACATGCATGGACCAGCTTCCAGAGGGCAGGATGTAAGTTTCAGCTTCCAGTCGGCATAGTGCATGGCCCAGCTTCCAGTCGGCAGAGTGTATGGCTCAACTTCCAGTGGGCAGGGTGCATGGCCTAGCCTAAAGTGAGCAGGGTGGATGAACTAACCTCCTAAGGGAGAAGTGTATGGCTCAGCATAAAGTGAGCAGGGTGCATGACCTAGCTTCCAGTGGACAGGGTGCATGGCCCAACATCCAGTGGGACGGGTGTAAGGCTCAGCTTCCAATGGGCAGGATGCATGGCCAAGTTTTCAGTGGGCAAGGTGCATGACCCAGATTCCAATGAGCAGGATGGATGGCCCAACTTCTAGTGGGCAGGGTATATGGAAGCGCTTCCAGTGGGCAGGGTGCATGACCCACCTTCCAGTGGGCAGGGTGTATGGAAGAGCTTCCAGTGGGCAGGGTGCATGACTCAGATTCCATTGGGCAGGGTGCATGGACCAACTTCCAGCAGGCATGGTGTATGGCTCAGCTTCCAGGGGGCAACATGCATGGCCCAGCTTCCAGTGGGCAGGATGTATGGTTCACCTTCCAGTTGGCATAGTGCATGGCCCAGCTTCCAGTCGGCAGAGTGTATGGCTCAGCTTCCAGTGGGCAGGGTGCATGACCAAGCCTAAAGTGGGCAGAGTGGATGAACTACCATCCGATGGGAGGAGTGTATGGCTCAACTCAAAGTGAGCAGGGCTCATGACCCAGCTTCCGGTGGGAAGGGTGCATGGCCCAACATCCAGTGGGACGGGTGCAAGGCCCAGCTTCCACTGGGCAGGGCGCATGGCCCAGCGTCCAGTGGGCAGGATGCATGGCCCAGCTTCCAGTGGAAAGAGAGTATGCCTCAGCTTAAAGTGGGCAGGGTGCATGACCCAGCCTCTAATGGACAGGGTGCATTTTCCAGTTTACAGTTGACAGGATGTATGGTCCATCTTCCAGTGGGAAGGGTGCATGGAAGGGCTTCCAATGGGCAGGGTGCATGATTCAGTCTCCAGTAGGCAGGGAGCATGGACCAACTTCCAGTAGGCAGGTTGTGTGGCTCAGCTTCCAGGGGGCAAGATGCATGGCCCAGCTTCCAGTGGGCAGGATGTATGGTTCAACTTCCAGTCGGCAGATTGCATGGCCCAGCTTCCAGTGGGCAGATTGTATGGCTCAGCTTCTAGTGGGCAGGGTGCATGGCTTAGCCTAAAGTAGGGATGATGGATGAACTACCTTCCTAAGGGAGGAGTGTATAGCTCAGCAAAAAGTGAGCAGGGTGCATGACCTAGCTTCCAGTGGGCAGGGTGCAGCGCCCAACATCCACTGGGACGGGTGTAGGGTCCAGCTTCCAGTGGGCAGGGTGCATGGCCAAACTTCCAGTGGGCAGGGTGCATGACCCACCTTCCAATGAGCAGGATGGAGGGCCCATCTTCCAGTGGGCAGGATACATGGAATAGCTTCCAGAGGGCAGGGTGCATGGCCCACCTTCCAGTGGGCAGGGTGCATGGAAGAACTTCCAGTGGGCAGAGTGCATGACTCAGCTTCCAGTGGGCAGGGTGCATGGACCAACTTCCAGTAGGCAGGGTGTATGGCTCAGCTTAGAGGGGGCAAGATGGATGGCCCAGCTTCCAGTGGGCAGGAAATATGGTTCAGTTTCCAGTTGGCATAGTGCAAGGCCAAGCTTCCAGTCGGCATAGTGTATGACTCATCTTCCAGTGGGCAGGGTGGATGAACTACCTTCCTATGGGAGGAGTATATGGCTCAGCTTAGAGTGAGCTGGGTGCATGACCCTGCTTCCAAGGTGTATGGCCCAACATCCAATGGGCAGGATGCAGGGCCCAGCTTCCTGTGGGAAGGGAGTATGGCTCAGCTTAAAGTGGGAAGGATGCATGACCCAGCCTCCAATGGACAAGGTGCATTTCCCAGCTTCCAGTAGACAGGGTTTATGGCCCACCTTCCAGTGGGCAGGGTGCATGGAAGAGCTTCCAGTGGGCAGGGTGCATGACTCAGCTTCCACTGGGCAGGGTGCAAGGACAAACTTCCATTAGGCAGGGTGTGTGGCTCAGCTACCAGTGGGCAGGGTGCACGGCCTAGCCTAAAATGCAGGGAGGATAAACTACCTTCCTATGAGAGGAGTGTATGGCTCAGCTTAAAGTGAGCAGGGTGCAAAACCCAGCTTCCGGTGGGCAGGGTGCATGGCCCTACATCCAGTGGGACGGGTGTAAGAGTCAGCTTCCAGTGGGCAGGGTGCATGGGCCAGCTTCCAGTGGGCAGGGTGCATGACCCACATTGCAATAAGCAGGATGGATGGCCCATCTTCCAGTAGGTAGAGTACATGGAAGAGTTTCCAGGTGGCAGGGTGCAAAACCCACCTTCCAGTGGGCAGGGTACATGACTTAGCTTCCAGTGGCCAGGGTGCATGAACCAACTTCCACTAGGCAGGGTGTATGGCTCAGCTTCCAGGCGGCAAGATGCATCGCCCAGCTTCCAGGGGGCAGGATGTATGGTTCAGCTTCCAGTTCGCATAGTGCATGACCCAGCTTCCATTCGGCAGAGTGTGTGCCTCAGCTTCCAGTGGGCAGGGTGCATGGCCTAGCCTAAAGTGGACAGGGTGGATGAACTACCTTTTTATGGGAGGAGTGTATGGCTCAGCTTAAAGTGAGCAGGGTGCATGACCCAGCTCCCAGTGGGCAAGGTGCATGGCCCAGCGTCCAGTGGGCAGGATGCATGGCCCAGCTTCCTGTGGGAAGGGAGTATGGCGCTGCTTAAAGTGGGCAGGGTGCATGACCCAGCCTCCAATGGGCAGGGTGCATTTCCCAGCTTCCAGTGGACAGGGTGAATGGCCCACCTTTCTGTGGGCAGGGTGCATGGAAGAGCTTCCAGTGGGCAGGGTGCATGACTCAGCTTTCATTGGACAGGGTGCATGGACCAACTTCCAGTAGGCAGTATGTATGGCTCTACTTCCAGAGAGCAGGATGCATGGCCCAGCTTCCAGTGGGCAGGATATATGGTCCAGCTTCTAGTCGGCATAGTGCATGGCCCAGCTTCCAGCCGGCAGAGTGTATGGCTCAGCTTCCAGTGGGCAAGGTGCATGGCTTAGCCTAAAGTGGGCAGGGTGGAAGAACTACCTTCCTATGGGAGGAGTATATGGCTCACCATAAAGTGAGCAGGGTGCATGACCTAGACTCCAGTGGGCAGGGTGCATGGCCCAACATCCAGTGGGACGGGTGTAAGACTCAGTTTCCAGTGGGCAATGTGCATGGCCCAGCTTCCAGTGGGCAGGGTGCATGACCCACCTTCCAATCAGCAGGATGGTTGGCCCATCTTCCAGTGGACAGCTTACATGGAAGAGTTTCCAGTGGGCAGGGTGTATGGAAGAGCTTCCAGTGGGCAGGGTGCATGACTCAGCTTCCAGTGGCCAGGGTGCAGGGACAAACTTCCAGTAGGCAGGGTGTATGGCAAAGCTTCCAGGGGGGAAGATGCATGGCCCAGCTTCTAGTGGACATGATGTATTGTTCAGCTTCCAGTTGGCATATTGCATGGCCCAGCTTCCAGTCGGCAGAGTGTATGACTCAGCTTCCAGTGCGCAGGGTGCATGGCCTATCCTAAAGTGGGCAGGGTGGATGAAATACCTTCCTATGGGAGGAATATATGGCTCAGTTTAAAGTGAGCGGGGTGCATGACCCTGCTTCCAGTGGGCAGGGTGCATTGCCGAATATCCAGAGGGCAGGATGCATTGCACAGCTTCCTGTGGGAAGGTAGTATGGCTCAGTTTAAAGTGGGCAGGGTGCATGACCCAGCATCTAATGGAGAGGGTGCATTTTCCAGCTTCCAGTGGACAGATTGTATGGCCCACCTTCCACAGGGCAGGGTACATGGAAGAGCTTCCAGTGGGCAGGGTGCATAACTCAGCTTCCACTGGGCAGGGTGAATGGACCTACTTCCAGTAGGCAGGGTGTGTGGTTCAGCTTCCAGTGGGCAGGGTGCATGGCTTAGCCTAAAGTGCATGGTGGATAAACAACCTTCCTGTGGGAGGAGTGTATGGCTCAGTATAAAGTGAGAAGGGTGCATGACCTAGCTTCCATTGGGCAGGGTGCATGGCCCAACATCCAGTGGGGAGGGTGTAAGGCTCACCTTCCACTGAGCAGGGTACATGGCCCATCTTCCAGTGGGCAGGCTGCATGACTCAGTTTCCAGTGGGAAGGGTGCATGGACCAACTTCCAGTAGGCAGAGTGTATTGCTCAGCTTCCAGGGGGCAAGATGCATCGCCCAGCTTCCAGTGGGCAGCATGTATGGTTCAGCTTCCAGTTGGCATAATGCATGACCCAACTTCCAGTCGGCAGAGTGTATGGCTCAGCTTCCAGTGGGCAGATTGCATGGCCTAGCCTAAATGGGCAGGGTGGATGAACTACCTTCCTATTGGAGGAGTGTATGGCTCTGCTTAAAGTGAGCAGGGTGCAGGACCCAGCTTCCAGTGGGCAGGGTGCATGGCGCAACGTCCAGTGGGCAGGATGCATGGCCCAGCTTCCTGTGGGAAGGGAGTATGGCGCTGCTTAAAGTGGGCAGGGTGCACGACCCACCCTCCAAAGGGCAGGGTGCATTTCCCAGCTTCCAGTGGACAGAATGAATGGCCCACCTTCCAGTGGGCAGGGTGAATGGAAGAGCTTCCAGTGGGCAGAGTGCATGACTAAGCTTCCAGTGGATAAGGTGCATAGACCAACTTCCAGTAGGTAGGGTGTATAGCTCACCTTCCAGGGGGCAAGGTGCATCGCCCAGCTACCAGTGGGCAGGATGTATGGTTCAGCTTCCAATCGGCATAGTGCATGGCCCAGCTTACAGTCGGCAGAGTGTATGGCTCAGCTTCCAGTGGGCAGGGTGCATAGCCTAGCCTAAAGTGGGCAGGGTGGATGAACTACCTTCCTATGGAAGGAGAGTATGTCTCAGCATAAAGTGACCAGGGTGCATGACCTAGCTTCCAGTGGGCAGGGTGCAGGGCCCAACTGTCAGTGGGCAGGGTGCTTGACAAACTTTCCAATGAGCAGGATGGATTGCCCCTCTTCCAGTGGGCAGGGTAGATGGAAGAGTTTCCAGAGGGCAGGGTGCATGACCCACCTTCCAGTGGGCAGGGTGCATGACTCAGCTTCCAGTGGCCAGGACGCATGGACCAACTTCCAGTAGGAAGGATGTATGGCTCAGCTTCCAGGGGTCAAGATGCATGGCCCAGGTTCCAGAGGGAAGGATGTATGGTTAAGCTTCCAGTTGGCATAGTGCATGGCCCAGCTTCCAGTCGGCAGAGTGTATGGCTCAGCTTCCAGTGGGCAGGGTGCATGACCAAGCCTAAAGTGGGCAGAGTGGATGAACTACCATCCGATGGGAGGAGTGTATGGCTCAACTCAAAGTGAGCAGGGCTCATGACCCAGCTTCCGGTGGGAAGGGTGCATGGCCCAACATCCAGTGGGACGGGTGCAAGGCCCAGCTTCCACTGGGCAGGGCGCATGGCCCAGCGTCCAGTGGGCAGGATGCATGGCCCAGCTTCCAGTGGAAAGAGAGTATGCCTCAGCTTAAAGTGGGCAGGGTGCATGACCCAGCCTCTAATGGACAGGGTGCATTTTCCAGTTTACAGTTGACAGGATGTATGGTCCATCTTCCAGTGGGAAGGGTGCATGGAAGGGCTTCCAATGGGCAGGGTGCATGATTCAGTCTCCAGTAGGCAGGGAGCATGGACCAACTTCCAGTAGGCAGGTTGTGTGGCTCAGCTTCCAGGGGGCAAGATGCATGGCCCAGCTTCCAGTGGGCAGGATGTATGGTTCAACTTCCAGTCGGCAGATTGCATGGCCCAGCTTCCAGTGGGCAGATTGTATGGCTCAGCTTCTAGTGGGCAGGGTGCATGGCTTAGCCTAAAGTAGGGATGATGGATGAACTACCTTCCTAAGGGAGGAGTGTATAGCTCAGCAAAAAGTGAGCAGGGTGCATGACCTAGCTTCCAGTGGGCAGGGTGCAGCGCCCAACATCCACTGGGACGGGTGTAGGGTCCAGCTTCCAGTGGGCAGGGTGCATGGCCAAACTTCCAGTGGGCAGGGTGCATGACCCACCTTCCAATGAGCAGGATGGAGGGCCCATCTTCCAGTGGGCAGGATACATGGAATAGCTTCCAGAGGGCAGGGTGCATGGCCCACCTTCCAGTGGGCAGGGTGCATGGAAGAACTTCCAGTGGGCAGAGTGCATGACTCAGCTTCCAGTGGGCAGGGTGCATGGACCAACTTCCAGTAGGCAGGGTGTATGGCTCAGCTTAGAGGGGGCAAGATGGATGGCCCAGCTTCCAGTGGGCAGGAAATATGGTTCAGTTTCCAGTTGGCATAGTGCAAGGCCAAGCTTCCAGTCGGCATAGTGTATGACTCATCTTCCAGTGGGCAGGGTGGATGAACTACCTTCCTATGGGAGGAGTATATGGCTCAGCTTAGAGTGAGCTGGGTGCATGACCCTGCTTCCAAGGTGTATGGCCCAACATCCAATGGGCAGGATGCAGGGCCCAGCTTCCTGTGGGAAGGGAGTATGGCTCAGCTTAAAGTGGGAAGGATGCATGACCCAGCCTCCAATGGACAAGGTGCATTTCCCAGCTTCCAGTAGACAGGGTTTATGGCCCACCTTCCAGTGGGCAGGGTGCATGGAAGAGCTTCCAGTGGGCAGGGTGCATGACTCAGCTTCCACTGGGCAGGGTGCAAGGACAAACTTCCATTAGGCAGGGTGTGTGGCTCAGCTACCAGTGGGCAGGGTGCACGGCCTAGCCTAAAATGCAGGGAGGATAAACTACCTTCCTATGAGAGGAGTGTATGGCTCAGCTTAAAGTGAGCAGGGTGCAAAACCCAGCTTCCGGTGGGCAGGGTGCATGGCCCTACATCCAGTGGGACGGGTGTAAGAGTCAGCTTCCAGTGGGCAGGGTGCATGGGCCAGCTTCCAGTGGGCAGGGTGCATGACCCACATTGCAATAAGCAGGATGGATGGCCCATCTTCCAGTAGGTAGAGTACATGGAAGAGTTTCCAGGTGGCAGGGTGCAAAACCCACCTTCCAGTGGGCAGGGTACATGACTTAGCTTCCAGTGGCCAGGGTGCATGAACCAACTTCCACTAGGCAGGGTGTATGGCTCAGCTTCCAGGCGGCAAGATGCATCGCCCAGCTTCCAGGGGGCAGGATGTATGGTTCAGCTTCCAGTTCGCATAGTGCATGACCCAGCTTCCATTCGGCAGAGTGTGTGCCTCAGCTTCCAGTGGGCAGGGTGCATGGCCTAGCCTAAAGTGGACAGGGTGGATGAACTACCTTTTTATGGGAGGAGTGTATGGCTCAGCTTAAAGTGAGCAGGGTGCATGACCCAGCTCCCAGTGGGCAAGGTGCATGGCCCAGCGTCCAGTGGGCAGGATGCATGGCCCAGCTTCCTGTGGGAAGGGAGTATGGCGCTGCTTAAAGTGGGCAGGGTGCATGACCCAGCCTCCAATGGGCAGGGTGCATTTCCCAGCTTCCAGTGGACAGGGTGAATGGCCCACCTTCCAGTGGACAGGGTGCATAGAAGAGCTTCCAATGGGCAGGGTGCATGACTCACTTCCAGTGGACAGGGTGCATGGACCAACTTCCAGTAGGCGGGGTGTATGGCTCACCTTCCAAGAGGCAAGGTGCATCGCCAAGCTTCCAGTGGGCATGATGTATGGTTCAGCTTCCAGTCGGCATAGTGCATGGCCCAGTTTTCAGTCGGCAGAGTGTATGGCTCAGCTTCCAGTGGGAAGGGCGCATGGCCTAGCCTAAAGTGGGCAGGGTGAATGAACTACCATCCTATGGGAGGAGTGTATGGCTCAGCATAAAGTGAGCAGGGTGCATGACCTAGCTTCCAGTGGGAAGGGTGCCCGGCCCAACCTCCAGTGTTACGGGTGTAAGGCTCAGCTTCCAGTGGGCAGGATGCATGACAAACCTTCCAGTGAGCAGGATGGATGGCCCATCTTCCAGTGGGCAGAATACATGGAAGAGTTTCCAGTAAGCAGGGTGCATGAAAGAGCTTCCAGCGGGCAGGGCGCATGACTCAGCTTCCAGTGGCCAGAGTTCATGGACCAACTTCCAGTAGACAGGGTGTATGGCTTAGCTTCCAGGGGGCAAGATGCATCGCCCAGCTTCCAGTGGGCAGGATGTATGGTTCATCTTCCAGTTCGCATAGTGCATGGCCCAGCTTCCAGTCGGCAGAGTGTATGGCTCAGCTTCAAGTGGGCAGGTTGCATGGCCTAGCCTAAAGTGGGCAGGGTGGAAGAACTACCTTCCTATAGGAGGAGTGTATGGCTCAGCTTAAAGTGAGCAGGGTGCATGACCCAGCTCCCAGTGGGCAGGGTGCATGGACCAGCGTCCAGTGGGCAGGATGCATGGCCCAGCTTCCTCTGGGAAGGGAGTATGGCTCAGCTTAAAGTGGGCAGGGTGCATGACCAAGCCTCCAATGGGCAGGGTGTATTTCCCAACTTCCAGTGGACAGGGTGAATGGCCCACCTTCCAGTAGGCAGGGTGCATGGAAGAGCTTCCAGTGGGCAGGGTGCATGACTCAGCTTCCATTGGATAGGGTGCATGGACCAACTTCCAGTAGGGAAGGTGTATGGCTCAACTTCCAGGGGGCAGGATGCATGGCATAGCTTCCAGTGGGCAGGATATATGGTTCAGCTTCCAGTCGGCAGAGTGCATGGCCCAGCTTCCAGCCAGCAGAGTTTATGGCTCAGCTTCCAGTGGGTAGGGTGCATGGACTAGCCTAAAGTGGGAAGGGTGGATGAACTACCTTCCTATGCGAGGAGTGTATGGCTTAGCATAAAGTGAGCAGAGTGTGTGACATAGCTTCCAGTGGGCAGGGTGCATGGCCCAACATCCAGTGGGACGGGTGTAAGGCTCAGCTTCCAGTGGGTAAGGTGCATGGCCCAGCTTCCAGTGGGCAGGGTGAATGACCCACCTTCCAATGAACAGGATGGATGGCCCATCTTCCAGTGGGCAGGGTACATGGAAGAGTTTCCAAAGGGCAGGGTGCATGACCCACCTTACAGTGAGCAGAGTGCATTGAAGAGCTTCCATTTGGCAGGGTGCATGACGCAGCTTCCACTGGCCAGGGTGCAGAAACACACTTCCAGTATGCAGGGTGTATGGCAAAGCTTCCAGGGGGCAAGATGCATAGCCCAGCTTCCAGTGGGCAGGATGTATGGTTCAGCTTCCAGTTGGCATAGTTCATGGTCCAACTTCTAGTCGGCAGAGTGTATGGCTCAGCTTAAAGTGGGCAAGGTGCATGACCCAGCCTCTAATGGACAAGGTGCATTTCCCAGCTTCCAGTGGACAGGGTGTATGGCCCACCTTCCAGTGGAGAGGGTGCATGGAAGAGCTTCCAATGGGCAGGGTGCATGACTCAGCTTCCACTGGGCAGGGTGCATGGACCAACTTCTAGTAGGCAGGGTGTGTGGCTCAGCTTCCAGTGGGCAGGGTGCATGGCCTAGCCTAAAGTGCATGGTGGATAAACTATCTTCCTAGGGGAGGAGTGTATGGCTCAGCATAAAGTGAGAAGGGTGCATGACCTAGCTTCCAGTGGGCAGGGTGCATAGCCCAACATCCAGTGGGGAGGGTGTAAGACTCAGCTTCCAATGAGCAGGGTACATGGCCCATCTTCCAGTGAGCAGGGTGCATGACTCAGTTTCCAGTGGGCAGGGTGCATGGACCAACTTCCACTAGGCAGGGTATATGGCTCACCTTCCAGGGGGCGAGATGCATCGCCCTGTTTCCAGCGGGCAGGATATATGGTTCAACTTCCAGTTGGCATAATGCATTGCCCAGCTTCCAGTCGGCAGAGTGTATGTCTCTGCTTCCAGTGGGCATGTTGCATGGCCTGGCCTAAAGTGGGCAGGGTGGATGAACTACCTTCCTAAGAGAGGAGTGTATGGCTCAGCTTAAAGTGAACAGGGTGCATGATCCCAGCTTCCAGTAGGCAGGGGGGATGGCCCAGCGTCCAGTGAGCAGGATGCATGGCCCAGCTTCCTGTGAGATGGGAGTATGGCTCAGCTTAATGTGGGCAGGGTGCATGACTCAGCCTCCAATGGGCAGGGTGCATTTTCCAGCTTCCAGTGGACAGAGTGAATGGCCCAACTTCCATCGGGCAGGGTGCATGGAAGAGCTTCCAGTGGGCAGGGTGCATGACTCAGGTTCCACTGGGCAGGGTGCATGGCCAACTGTCAGTAGGCAGGGTGTATGGCTCACCTTCCAGGGGGCAAGATGCATCGCCCAGCTTCCAGATGGCAGGATGTATGGTTCAGCCTCCAGTCGGCATAGTGCATGACCCAGCTTCCAGTCGGCAGAGTGTATGGCTCAGCTTCCAGTGGGCAGGGTGCATGGCCTGGCCTAAAGTGGGCAGGGTGGATGAACTACCTTCCTATGGGAGGAGTTTATGCCTCAGCATAAAGTGAGAAGGGTGCATGACCTAGCTTCCAGTGGGCAGGGTGCATGGCCCAACATCCAGTGGGATGGGTGTAAGGCTCAGCTACCAGTGGGTAGGGTGCATGGCCCAGCTTCCAGTCTGCAGGGTGAATGACCCACCTTCCAATGAGCAGGATGGATGGCCCATCTTCCATTGGGCAGGGAATATGTAGGAGTTTCCAGTGGGAAGGGAGCATGACCCACCTTCCAACTGGCAGGGTGCATGGAAGAGCTTCCAGTGGGCAGGGGGCATGGACCAACTTCCAGTAGGAAGGGTGTATGGCTCAGCTTCCAGGAGGCAAGATGCTTGGCCCTGCCTTCAGTGGGCAGGATGTATGGCTCAGCTTCCAGTTGGCATAGTGCATGGACCAGCTTCCAGTCGGCAGGGTGTATGGCTCAGCTTCCAGTGGCCAGGGTGCATGGCCTTGCCTAAAGTGTGCAGGAAGGATGAACTACCTTCCTATGGTAGGAGTATATGGCTCAGCTTAAAGTGAGCAGGGTGCATGAACCTGCTTCCAGTGGGCAGGGTGCATTGCTCAACATCCAATGGGCTGGATGCATGGCCCAGCTTCCTGTGGGAAGGGAGTATGGCTCAGATTAAAGTGGGCAAGGTGCATCACCCTGCCTCCGATGCACAGGGTGCATTTCCCAGCTTCCAATGGACATGGTTTATGTCCCACCTTCAATTGGGCAGGGTGCACTGAAGAGCTTCCAGTGGGCAGGATGCATGACTCAGCTTCCACTGGGAAGGGTGCATGGACCAACTTCCAGTAGGCAGAGTGTGTGGCTCAGCTTCCAATGGGCAGGGTGCATGGCCTAGCCTAAAGTGCAGGGTGGATGAACTACCTTCCTATGGGAGGAGTGTATGGCTCAGCATAAAGAGAGAAGGGTGGAAGACCTAGCTTCAAGTGGGCAGGGTACATGGCCCAACATCCAGTGGAGAGAGTGTAAAGCTTAGCATCCAGTGATCAGGATACATGGCCCATCTTCAAGTGGGCAGGGTACATGACTCAGTTTCCAGTAAGCAGGGTGCATGGACCAACTTTCAGTAGGCGGGGTGTATGGCTCATCTTCCAGGGGGCAAGATGCACGGCTCAGCTTCCACTGGGGAGGATGTATGGTTCAGTTTCCAGTTGGCATAGTGCAGGGCCCACCTTCCAGCCGGCAGAGTGTAAGGCTCAGCTTCCAGTGAGCAGGGTACATGCCTCATCTTCAAGTGGGCAGGGTACATGACTCAGTTTCCGGTAAACAGGGTACATTGACCAACTTTCAGTAGGCAGGGTTTATGGCTCAGCTTCCAGGGGGCAAGATGCATGGAGCAGCTTATACTGGGCAGGATGTATGGTTCAGTTTCCAGTTGGCATACTGCATGGCCCAGCTTCCTGTCGTCAGAGTGTATGGCTCAGATTCCAGTGAGCAGGGTGCATGACCCTCCTAAAGTGGGCATGGTGGATGAACTACGTTCCTATGGGAGGAGTGTATGGCTCAACTTAAAGTGAACAGGGTGCACGATCCAGCTTCCAGTGGGAAGGGTGCATAGCCCAACATTCAGTGGGACGGGTGCAAGGCCCACCTTCCACCGGGCAGGGTGCATGGTCCAGGGTCCAGTGGGCAGGATGCATAGCCCAGGTTCCTATGGGAAGGGAATATTGCTCACCTTAAAGTGGGCAGGGTGCATGACCCAGCCTCCAATGGAAAGGGTGCATTTCCCAGCTTTCAGTGGACAGGGTGCATGGCCCATCTTCCAGTGGGCAGGGTGCATGTAAGGGCTTCCATTGGGCAGTGTGCATGACTCAGCTTACAATGGGAAGGGTGCATGGACCCACTTCCAGTAGGCAGGTTGTGTGGCTCAGCTTCCAGGGGGCAAGATGCATGGCCCAGCTTCCAGTGGGCATGATGTATGGTTCAGCTTCCAGTGGGCATGATGTATGGTTCAGCTTCCAGTCGGCATAGTGCATGGCCCAGCTTCCAGTCGGCAGAGTGTATGGCCCAATATCCAGTGGGACGGGTGTAAGGCTCAGCTTCCAGTTGGTAGGGTGCAGGGCAAAACTTCCAGTGGGCAGGGTGCATGACCTACCTTCGAATGAGCAGGATGGATGGCCCATCTTCCAGTGGGCAGGGTATATGGAAGAGCTTCCAGAAGACAGGGTGCCTGGAAGAGCTTCCAGTGGGCAGGGTGCATGGAGGAGCTTCCAGTGGGCAGGGTGCATGAACCAACTTCCAGTAGGCAGGATGTATGGCTCAGCTTCCAGGGGGCAAAATGCATGGCCCAGCTTCCAGTGCACAGGATGTATGGTTCAGCTTCCAGCTGGCATAGTGCATGGCCCAGCTTCCAGTCGGCAGAGTGCATGGCTCAGTTTCCAGTGGGCAGGGTGCATGGCATAGCCTAAAGTGGGCAGAGCGGATGAACTACCTCCCTATGGAAGGAGCAAATGGCTCAGCTAAATGTTAGCAGGGTGCATGACCCAGCTTCCAGTGGGCAGGGTGCATGGCCCAACATCCAGTGGGCAGGATGAATGGCCCAGCTTCCTCTGGGAAGTGAGCGTGGCTCAGCTTAAAGTGGGCAGGGTGCATGAACCAGCCTCCAATGGACAGCGTGTATTTTCCAGTTTCCATTGGACAGAGTGTCAGGCCCACCTTCCAGGGAGCAAGATGCATGGCCTAGCTTCCAGTGGGCTGAATGTATGGTTCAGCTTCCAGTCGGCATAGTGCATGGCCCAGCTTCCAGTCGGCAGAGTGTATGGCTCAGCTTCCAGTGGGCAGGTTACATGGCCAAGCCTAAGAAGAGCAGGGTGGATGAACTACCTTCCTATGGGAGGAGTGTATGGCTCAGCATAAAGTGAGCAAGGTGCATGACCAATCTTCTAGTGAGAAGGGTGCATGGCCCAACATCCAGTGGGCAGGATGCAGGGCCTAGCTTCCTGTGGGAAGGAAGTATGGCTCAGCTTAAATTGGGCAGGCTGTATGACCCAACCTCCAGTGGACATGGTGCATTTCCCAGCTTCCAGTGGACAGGGTGTATGGCCCACCTTCCAGTGGGCAGGGTGCTTGGAAGAGTTTCCAGTGGGCAAGCTGCATGACTCAGCTTCCACTGGACAGGGTGCATGGACCAACTTCCACTAGGCAGAGTGTGTGGCTCAGCTTCCAGTGGGAAGGGTGCATGGCCTAGCCTAAGGTGCAGGGTGGATAAACTATCTTCCTATGGGAGGAGTGTATGACTCAGCATAAAGTAAGCAGGGTGCATGACCTAGCTTCAAGTAGGCAGGGTGCATGGCCCAACATCCAGTAGGGAGGGTGTAAGGCTTGGCTTCCAGTGGGCAGGGTACATGACCCATCTTCCAGTGGGCAGGGTACAGGACTCAGTTTCCAGTAAGCAGGGTGCATGAACCAACTTTCAGTAGGCAGGGTGTATGGCTCAGCTTTCAGGGGGCAAGATGCATGGTGCAGCTTCCGCTGGGCAGGATGTAGAGTTCAGTTTCAAGTTGATATAGTGCATGGCCCAGCTTCCAGTCGGCAGAGTGCATGGCTCAGATTCGAGTGGGCAGGGTGCATGACCCACCTAAAGTGTGCAGGGTGGATGAACTACCTTCCTATGGGAGGAGTGTATGGCTCAGCATAAAGTGAGCAAGGTGCATGACCAATCTTCCAGTGAGCAGGGTGCATGACCCAGCTTCCAGTGGGAAGGGTGCATGACCCAACATCCAGTGGGATGGGTGCAAGGCCCAGCTTCCACTGGGCAAGGTGCATGGCCCAGCGTCCAGTGGGCAGAATGCATGTCCCAGTTCCTGTAGGAAGGGAGTATTGCTCAGCTTAAAGTGGGCAGGGTGCATGACCCAGCCTCCAATGGACAGGGTGTATGTCCCAGCTTTCAGTGGACAGGGTGCATGACCCATCTTCTAGTGGGCAGGGTGCATGGAAGGGCTTCCAGTGGGCAGGGTGCATGGACCAACTTCCAATAGGCAGGGTGTGTGGCTCAGCTTCCAGTAGGCAGGGTATGTGACTCAGCTTCAAGGGGGCAAGATGCATGGCCCAGCTTCCAGTCGGCATAGTGCATGGCCCAGCTTCCAGTCGGCAGATTGTATGGCTTAGCTTCCAATAGGCAGGGTGCATGGCCTAGCCTAAGATGGGCATGATGGATGAACTACCTTCCTATGGAAGGAGTGTATGGCTCACCATAAAGTGATCACGATGCATGACCTAGCTTCCAGTGGGCAGAGTGCATAGCTAAACATCCAGTGGGACGGGTGTAAGGCTCAGCTTCCAGTTGGCAGGGTGCATAGCAAAACTTCCAATGGGCAGGATACATGACCCACCTTCCAGTGAGCAGGATGGATGGCCCATCTTCCAGTGGGCAGGGTACATGGAAGAGCCTCCAGTGCACAGGGTGCATGGAAGAGCTTCCAGTGGGCAGGGTGCATGGACCAACTTCCAGTAGAAAGGGTGTATGGCTCAGCTTCCAAGGGGCATGATGCATGGCCCACCTTCCAGTGGGCAGGATATATCGTTCAATTTGCAGTTGACATAGTGCATGGCCCAGCTTCCAGTCGGCAGAGTGTATGGCTCAGCTTCCAGCGGGCAGGGTGCATGGCCTAGCCTAAGGTGGGCGGGGTGGATGAACTACCTTCCTATGGGAGGAGTATATGGCTAAGCTTAAAGTGAGCAGGGTGCATGACTCAGCTTCCAATGGGCAGGGTGCATGGCCCAACATCCAGTGGGCAGGATGCATGGCCCAGATTTCTCTGGGAAGGGAGTATGGCTCAGCTTAAAGTGGGCAGGGTGCATGACCCAGCCTCCAATGGACAACGTGCATTTTCCAGTTTCCATAGACAGGGTGTATGGCACAACTTCCAGTGGGCAGGGTGCATGGAAGAGCTTCCATTGGGCAGGTTGAATGACTCAGCTTCCACTGGGCAGGGTGCATGGACCAACGTCCAGTAGACAGAGTGTGTGGCTCAGCTTCCAGTGGGCAGGGTGCATTGCCTAGCCTAAAGTGCAAGGTGGATAAACTTCCTATGGGAGGAGTGTATGGCTCAGCATAAAGTGAGCAGAGTGCATGACCTAGATTCCAGTGGGCAGGGTGCATGGCCCAACATCCAGTGGGACGGGTGTAAGGCTCAGCTTCCAGTGGGTAGGGAGCATGGCCCAACTTCTAGTGGGCAGGGTGCATGACCCACCCTGCAATGAGCAGGATGGATGGCCTATCTACCTGTTGGCAGGGTACATTGATGAGCTTCAAGTGGGCAGGGTGCATGGCCCACCTTCCAGTGGACAGGGAGAATGGCCAACCTTCCAGTGGGCAAGGTGCATGACTCAGCTTATAATGGGCAGGGTGCATGAACCATCTTCCAGTAGGCAGGGTGTGTGGCTCAGCTTCCAGGGGGCAAGATGCATGGCCCAGATTCCAGTGGGCAGAATGTATTTTCAGCTTCTAGTCGGCATAGTGCATTGCCCAGCTTCCACTCTGCAGAGTGTATGGCTCAGCTTCTAGTGGGCAGGGTGCATAGCCTAGCCTGAAGTGGGCATGATGGATGAACTACCTTCCTATGGGAGGAATGTATTGCTCAACATAAAGTGAGCAGGGTGCATGACCTAGATTCTAGTGGGCAGGGTGCATGGTCCAACATCCAGTGGGACGGGTGTAAGGCTCAGGTTCCAGTGGGCTGGGCGCATAGCCCAGCTTCCAGTGGGGAGGGTGCATGACCAACCTTCCAATGAGCAGGATGGATGGCATATCTTCCAGTGGGCAGGGTACATGGAAGAGCTTACAGTGGGCAAGGTGCATGACCCACCTTCCAGTGGGCAGGATGCATGACTCAGCTTCCAGTGGGCAGGGTGCATGGACCAACTTCAATAAGGCAGGGTGTATGGCTCAGCTTCCAGGGGGCATGATGCATGGACCAGTTTCCAGTGGGCAGGATATATGGTTCAGCTTCTAGTTGGTATAGTGCATGGCCCAGCTTCCAGTCGGCAGAGTGTATGGCTCAGCTTCCAGTAGGCAGGGTGCATGACCTAGCCTAAATTGAGCAGGGTGGATGAACTACCTTCCTATGGGAAGAGTATATGGCGCAGCTTAAGGTGAGCAGGGTGCATGACCCAGCTTCCAGTGGACAGGGTGCATAACCCAACATCCAGTGGGCAGGATGCATGGCCCAGCTTCCTGTGGGAAGGGAGTATGGCTCAGGTAAAAGTGGGCAGGGTGCGTGACCCAGCCTCCAATAGACAGGGTGCATTTCCCTTCTTCCAATGGACAGGGTGTATGGCCCACCTTCCAGTGGGAAAGGTGCATGAAAGCGCTTCCAGTGGGCAGGGTGCATGACTCGGCTTCCACTGGGAAGGGTGCATGAACCAACTTACAGTAAGCAGAGTGTGTGGCTCAGCTTCCAGTGGGCAGGGTGCATTGCTTAGCCTAAAGTGCAGGGTGGATAAACTACCTCCCTATGGGAGGAGTGTATGTCTCAGCATAAAGTGAGCAGGGTGCATGACCTAGCTTCCAGTGGGCAGGCCGCATGGCAAAACATCCACTGGGGAGGGTGTAAGGCTCAGCTTCCAGAGAGCAGGGTGCATGGCCCAGCTTCTAGTGAGCAGGGTACATGACCCAGCCTCCAATGGGCAGGGTACATTTCCCAGCTTCCAGTGGGCAGGGCGAATGGCCCACCTTCCAGTGGGCAGGGTGCATGGAAGAGCTTCCAGTCGGCAGGGTGCATGACTCAGCTTCCAGTGGACAGGGTGCTTGGACCAACTTAGAGTGGGCAGGGTGTATGACTCAGCTTCCAGGGGACAAGATGCATGGCCCAGGTTCCAGTGGGCATGATTTATTGTTCAGCTTCCAGTCGGCATAGTGCATGGCCCAGGTTCCAGTCGGTAGAGTGTATGGCTCAGCCTCCAGTGGGCAGGTTGCATAGCCTAGCCTAAAGTGAACAGGATGGATGAACTACCTTCCTATGCGAGGAATGTATGGCTCAGCATAAAGTGAGCTGGGTGCATGACCAATCTTCCAGTGAGCAGGGTGCATGGCCCAACATCCAGTGGGCAGGATGCATGGCCCAGCTTCCTATGGAAAGGGAGTATGGTTCAGCTTAAACTGGGTAGGGTGCAGGACCCAGCCTCCAATGGACAGGGTGCATTTCCCAGCTTCCAGTGGACTGGGTGTATGGCCCACCTTCCATTGGGCAAGGTGCATGACTCAGCTTCCACTGGACAGGGTGCATGGACCAACATCAAGTAGGCAGAGGGTGTGGCTCAGCTTCCAGTGGGCAGGGTGCATGGCCTAGCCTAAAGTGCAGGGTGGATAATCTACCTCCCTATGGGAGGAGTGTATGTCTCAGCATAAAGTGAGCAGGGTGCATGACCTAGCTTCCAGTGGCAGGGTGCATTGCCCAACATCCAGTGGGGAGGGTGTAAGGCTCAGCTTCCAGTGAACAGGGTGCATGGCCCAGCTTCCAGTGGGCAGGGTGAGTGACCCAGCCTCCAATGGGCAGGGTGTATTTTACAGCTTCCAGTGGGCAGGGTGAATGGCCCACCTTCCAGTGGACAGGGTGCAGGGAAGAGCATCCAGTGGACAGGGTGCATGATTCAGCTTCCAGTGGACAGGGTACATGGACCAACTTCCGGTAGGCAGGGTGTATGGCTCAGCTTCTAGAGGGCAAGATGCATGGCCCAGCTTCCAGTGGGCAGGATGTATGGTTCAGCTTCCAGTCGGCATAGTGTATGGCCCAGCTTCCAGTCGGCAGAGTGTATGGCTCAGCTTCCAGTTGGCAGGTTGCATGACTTAGCCTAATGTGAGCAGGGTGAATGAACTACCTTCCTATGGGAGGAGTGTATGGCTCAGCGTAAAGTGAGCAGGGTGCATGACCTAGCTTACAGTGGGCAGGGTGCATGGCCCAACATCCAGTGGGACGGGTGTAAGGCCTAGCTTCCAGTGGGCAGGGTGCTTGGCCCAGCTTCCAGTGAGTAGGGTGCATGACCAACCTTCCAATGAGCAGGATGGATGGCCCATCCTCCAATGGGAAGGGTACATGGAAGAGCTTCCAGTGGGCAGGGTGCAAGGACCAGCTTCCAGTAGGTAGGGTGTATGGCTCAGTTTCCAGGTGGCAAGATGCATGGCCCAGCTTCCTGTGGGCTAGATGTATAGTTCAGCTTCCAGTTGGCATAGCGCATGTCCCAGCTTCCAGTCTGCAGAGTGTATGGTTCAGCTTCCAGTGGGCAGTGCATGACCTAACCTAAAGTGGGCATGGTGATTGAAATACCTTCCGATAGGAGAAATGTATGGCTCAACTTAAAGTGAGCAGGGTGCATGACCCAACTTCCAGTGATCAGGGTGCATGGCACAACATCCAGTGGGACAGGTGAAAGGCACAGCTTCCAGTGGACAGGGTGAATGGCCCAGTGTCCAGTGGGCAGGATGCATGGCCTAGCTTCCTGTGGGAAGGAAGTATTGCTCAGCTTAAAGTGGGCAGAGTGTATGACCCAGCCTCCAGTGGACAGGGTGCATTACCCAGCTTCCATTGGAGAGGGTGTATGGCCCAACTTCCAGTGGGCAGGATGCATGGAAGAGCTTCCATTCGGCAGGGTGCATGACTCACATTCCATTGGGCTGGATGCATGGACCAACTTCCAGTAGGCAGAGTGTGTGGCTCAGCTTCCAGTGGGAAGGGTGCATGGCCTAGCCTAAAGTGCAGGGTGGAGAGACTACCTTCCTATGGGAGGAGTGTATGGCTCAGCATAAAGTGAGCAGGGTGCATGACCTAGATTCCACTGGGCAGGGTGTATGGTCCATCATCCAGTGGGCAGGGTGCATGGCCAAACATCCAGTGGGCAGGGTGCATGACCCAGCTTCCAATGAGCAGGATGGATGGCCCATCTTCCTGTGGGCAGGGTACATGGAAGAGTTTCCAGCGGGCAGGGTGAATGGCTCACCTTCCAGTGGACAGGGTGCATGACTAAGCTTACAATGGGCAGGGTGCAAGGACCAACTTCCAGTAGACAGGGTGTGTGGCTCAGTTTCCAGGGGACAAGATGCATGGCCCAGCTTCCAGTGGGTAGGATTTATGGTTCAGCTTCTAGTCTGCATAGTGCATAGCCCAGATTCCATTCGGCAGAGTTTATGGCTCAGCTTCCAGTGGTCAGGGGGCATGGCCTAGCCTAAAGTGGGCATGATGGATGAACTACCTTCTTATAGGAGGAGTGTATAGCTCAGCATAAAGTGAGCAGGGTGCATGACCTAGACTCCAGTGGGCAGGGTGCATGGCCCAACATCCAGTGAGACAGGTGTAAGGCTCACCTTCCAGTGGGCAAGGCGCATGGCCCAACTTCCAGTGAGCAGGGTGCTTGATCCACCTTCCAATGAGCAGGATGGATGGCCCATCTTCCAGTGGGCAGGATACATGGAAAAGCTTCCAGTAGGCAGGGTGCATGGCACACCTTCCAGTAGGCATGGTGCAGGGACGATCTTCCAGTAGACAGGGTGCATGGACGATCTTCCAGTGGGCAGGGTAAATAACTCAGCTTCCAGTGGGCAGGGTGCATGGACCAACTTCCTGTAGGCAGGTTGTATGGCTCAGCTTCCAGGGGGTAAGATGCATGGCCCAGCTTCCAGTGGGCAGGATGTATGGTTCAGCTTGTAGTTGGCATAGTGCACAGCCCAGCTTCCAGTCGGCAGAGTGTATGGCTCAGCTTCCATTGGGCAGGGTGCATGGCCTAGCCTAAAGTGGGCAGGGTAGATGAACTACCTTCCTATGGGAGGAGTGTATGGCTCAGCATAAAGTGAGCAGGGTGCATGACCTAGCTTCCAGTGGGCAGGGTGCATGGCCCAGCATCCAGTGGGACGGGTGTAAGGCTCAGCTTCCAGTGGGCAGGGTACATGGCCCAGCATCCAGTGGGCAGGGCGAATGACCCACCTTAAAATGAACAGGATGGATGGCCCATCTTCCAATGGGCAGGGTACATGGAAGAGTTTCCAGTGGGCAGGATGCATGACCCGCCTTCCAGTGGGCAGGGTTCATAACTCAGCTTCCAGTGGCCAGGTTGCATGGACAAACTTCCAGTAGGCAGGGTGTATGGTTCAGCTTCCAGGGGGCTAGACGCACGGCCCAGCTTCCAGTGAGCAGGATGTATGGTTCAGGTTCCAGTTGGCATAGTGCCTGGCCCAGCCTCCAGTCGGCGGAGTGTATAGCTTATCTTCCAGTGAGCAGGGTGCATGTCGTAGCCTAAAGTGGGCAGGGAGGATGAACTACCTTCCTATGGGAGGAGTATATGGCTCAGCTTAAATTGAGCAGGATGCATGACCCTGCTTCCAGTGGGGAGGGTGCATGGCCCAACATCCAGTGGGTAGGATGCATGGCCCAGCTTCCTGTGGGAAGGGAGTATGGCTCAGCTTAAAGTGGACAGGGTACATGACCCAGCCTCTAATGGACACGGTGCATATCCCAGCTTCCAGTGGCAAGGGTGTATGGCCCACCTTCCAGTGGGCAGGGTGCATGGAAGAGCTTCCAGTGGGCAGGGTGTATGACTCAGCTTCCACTGGGCAGGGTGCATGGACCAACTTCCAGTAGGCAGGGTGTGTGGCTCAGCTTCCAGTGGGCAGTGTGCATGGCCTAACCTAAAGTGCAGCGTGGATAAACTACCTTCCTATGGGAGGAGTGTATGGCTCAGCATAAAGTGAGAATGGTGCATGACCTAGCTTCCAGTGGGCATGGTGCATGGCCCATCATCTAGTGGGGAGGGTGTAAGGCTCAGCTTCCAGTAAGCAGTGTACATGGCCCCTCACCCAGTGGGCAGGGTGCATCACTTAGTTTCCAGTGGGCAAGGTGCATGTAACAACCTCCAGTAGGCAGGTTGTATGGCTCACCTTCCAGAGGGCAAGATGCATCGCCCAGCTTCCAGTGGGCAGGATGTATGGTTCAGCTTCCAGGTGGCATAGTGCATGGCCCAGCTTCCATTCGGCAGAGTGTATGGCTCAGCTTCCAGTGGGCAGTTTGCATGGCCTAGCTTAAAGTGGGCAGGGTAGATGAACTACCTTCCTATGGGAGGAGAGTATGGCTGACCTTAAAGTGAGCAGGGGTGCATGACCCAGCTTCCTGTGGGAAGAGTTCATTTCCCAGCTTCCAGTGGACAGAATGAATGGCCCACCTTCCAATGGGTAGGGCGCATGGAAAAGCTTCCAGTGGGCAGGGTGCATGACTCAGCTTCCACTGGAGAGGGTGCATAGACCAACTTCCAGTAGGCAGGGTGTGTGGCTCACCTTCCAGGGGGTAAGATGCATCGCCCAGCTTCCAGTGGGCAAGATGTATGGTTCAGCTTCCAATCGGCATAGCGCATGGCCCAACATCCAGTCGGCAGAGTGTATGCCTCAGCTTCCAGTGGGCAGGGTGCATGGTCTAGTCTAAAGTGGGCAGGGTGGATGAACTACCTTCCTATAGGAGGAGAGTATGGCTCAGCATAAAATGAGCACGATGCATGACCTAGCTTCCAGTGGGCAGGGGGCATGGCCCAACATCATGTAGGACGGGTGCAATGCTCAACTTACAGTGGGCAGGGTGCATGGCCAACCTTCCACTGGGCAGGGTGCATGACCCACCTTCCAATGAGCAGGATGGATGGCCCATCTTCCAGTGGGCAGGGTGCATGACCAACCTTCCAGTGAGCAAAGTGCATGGAATATCTTCCAGTGGGCAGGGTGCATGACTCAGCTTCCAGTGGTTAGGGTGCATGGACCAACTTCCAGTAAGTAGGGTGTATGGCTCAGCTTCCAGGGGCAAGATGCATCGCCCAGCCTCCAGTGGGCAGGATGTATGGTTCAGCTTCCAGTTGACATAGTGCATGGCCCAGCTTCAAGTCGGTAGGGTGTATGACTCAGCTTCCAGTGGGCAGGGTGCATGGCCTAGCCTAAAAGGGGCAGGGTGGATGATCTACCTTCCTATGGAGGAGTATATAGCTTAGCTTAAAGTGAGCAGGGTGCATGACCCTGCTTCCAGTGGGCAAGGTGCATGGCCCAACATCCTTTGGGCAGGATGCATGGCCCAGCTTCCTGTGGGAAGGGAGTATGCCTCAGCTGTAAGTGCGCAGGGTGCATGACCCAGGCTCCAATGGACAGGGTGCATTTTCCAGCTTCCAGTGGACAGGGTGTATGGCCCACCTTCCAGTGGGAGGGGTGCATGGAAGAGCTTCTAGTGGGCATTGTGCATGACTCACCTTCCACTGGGAAGGGTGCATAGACCAACTTCCAGTACGCAGGGTGTGTGGCTCAGCATCCATTGGGCAGGGTGCATAGCATAGCCTAAAGTGCAGGGTGGATAAACTACCTTCCTATGGGAGGAGTGTATGGCTCAGCATTAAGTGAGAAGGGTGCATGACCTAGCTTCCAGTGGGCATTGTGCATGGCCCAACATCCAGTGGGGAGTGCTTAAGGCTCAGCTTCCAGTGAGCTAGGTACATGGCCCATCTTCCAGTGGGCAGGGTATATGACTCAGTTTCCAGTAAGCAGGGTGCATGGGCCGACTTCCAGTAGGCAGGGGTATGGCTCAGCTTCCAGGGGGCAAGATGAATGGCGCAGCTTCCAGTGGGCAGGATATATGGTTCGGCTTCCAGTTGGCATAGTGCATGGCCCAGCTTCCAGTCGGCAGAGTGTATGGCTCAGATTCCAGTGGGGAAGGTGCATGACCTAGCCTAAAGTGGGCAGGGTAGATGAACTACCTTCCTCTGGAAGGAGTATATGGCTCAGCTTAAAGTGAGCAGGGTTCATGACCCAGCTGCCAGTGGGAGGTGTGCATGGCCCAACATCCAGTGGGAGGGGTGCAAGGCCCAGTTTCCACTGGGCAGGGTGCATGGCCCAGGGTCCAGTGGGCAGGATGCATGACCCAGCTTCCTGTGGGAAGGGAGTATGGCTCAGCTTAGAGTGGGCAGTTGCATGACCCAGCCTCCAATGGACAGGGGGCATTTCCCAGCTTTCAGTGGACAGGGTGCATGGCCCATCTTCCAGTGGACAGGGTGCATGGAAGGGCTTCCAGTGAACAGGGTGCATGACTCAGCTTGCAATGGGCACGGTGCATGGTCCAACTTCCAGTAGGCAGGGTGTGTGGCTCAGCTTATAGGGGGCAAGATGCATGGCCCAGCTTCCAGTCGGCAGAGTGTATGGCTCAGCTTCCAGTGGGCAGGGTGCATGACTTAGCCTAAAGTAGGCATGATGGATGAACTACCTTCCTATAGGAGGAGTGTATGGCTGAGCATAAAGTGAGCAGGGTACATGACCTAGCTTCCAATGGGCAGGGTGCATGGCCCGGCATCTAATGGGATGGGTGTAAGGCTCAGCTTCCATTTGGCAGGTTGCATGGAAGAGCCTCCAGTGGGCAGGGTGCATTACTCAGCTTCCAGTGAGCAGGGTGCATGGACCAACTTCCAGTAGGCAGGGTGTATGGCTCAGCTTCCAGGGGTTAAGATGCATGGCCCAGCTTCCAGTGGGCAGGATATATATTTCACCTTCCACTTGGCATACTGCATGGCTCAACTTCCAGTAGACAGAATGTATGGCTCAGCTTCTAGTGGGCAGGGTGCATGGCCTAGCCTAAAGTGGGCATGAAGGATGAACCACCTTCCTATGGGAGGAGTATATGGCTCAGCATAAAGTGAGCAGGGTGCATGACCAAGCATCCAATGAGCAGGGTGCATGGCCCATCATCCAGTGGGCAGGATGCATGGTCCAGCTTCCTGTTGGAAGGGAGTATGTCTCAGCTTAAAGTGGGCAGGGTGCATGACCCAGCCTCCAATGGACAGGGTGCATTTCCCAGCTTCCAGTGTACAGGGTGTATGGTCCACCTTCCAGTGGGCAGGACGCATGGAAGAGCTTCCAGAGGGCAGGGTGCATGACTCAGCTTCCACTGGGCAGAGTGCATGGGCCAACTTCCAGTAGGCAGAGTGTGTGGCTCAGCTTTCAGTGTGCAGGGTGCATGGTCTAGCCTAAGGTGCAGGGTGGAAAAACTACCTTCCTATGGGAGGAGTGTATGGCTCAGCATAAAATGAGCAGGGTGCATGACCTAGCTTCCAGTGGGCAGGGTGCATGGCCTAACATCCAGTGGGGAGGGTGTAAGGCTCAGCTTCCAGTGAGCAGGGTGCATGGCCCAATTTCCAGTGGGCAGGGTTCATGACCCAGCCTCCAATAGGCAGTTTGCATTTCCCAGCTTCCAGTGGGCAGGGTGAATGGCCCACCTTTCAGTAGGCACGGTGCATGGAAGAGCTTCCAGTGGGCAGGGTGCATGACTCAGCTTCCAGTGGACAGGGTGCATGGACCAACTTCCAGTAGGCAATGTGTATGGCTCAGTTTCCAGGGGGCAAGATGCATTGCCCAGCTTCCAGTGGGCAGGATGTATGGTTCAGCTTCCAGTCGGCATAGTGCATGGCCCAGCTTCAAGTCGGCAGAGTATATGGCTCACCATCCAGTGGGCAGGTTGCATGGCCTAGCCTAAAGTGAGCAGGGTGGATGAACTACCTTCCTACGAGAGGAGTGTATAGCTCAGCATAAATTGAGCAGGGTGCATGACCAAGCTTCCAGTGAGCAGGGTGTATAGCCCAACATCCAGTGGGCAGGATGCATGGCCCAGCTTCCTGTGGGAAGGGAGTATGGCTCAGCTTAAAGTGGGCAGGGTGCATGACCCAGCCTCCAATGGACAGGGTGCATTTCCCAGCTTCTATTGGACAGGGTGTATGGCCCTCCTTCCAGTGGGCAGAATGCATTAAAGAGCTTCCAGTGGGCAGGGTGCATGACTCAGCTTCCACTGGGAAGGGTGCATGGACCAACTTCCAGCAGGCAGAGTGTGTGGCTCAGCTTCCAGTGGGCAAAGTGCATGGCCTAGCCTAAAGTGCAGGGTGGATAAACTACCTTCCCATGGGAGGAGTGTATGGCTCAGCATAAAATGAGCAGGGTGCATGACCTAGCTTCCAGTGGGCAGGGTGCATGGCCCAACATCCAGTGGTAAGGGTGTAAGGCTCAGCTTCCAGTAAGCAGGGTGCATGGCCCAACTTCCAGTGGGCAGGGTGCATGACCCACCTTCCAATGAGTAGGATGGATGGAAGATCTTCCAGTGGGCAGGGTATATGGAAGTGCATTCAGTGGGCAGGGTACATGGCCCACCTTCCATTGGGGGGGGTGCATGGAAGAACTTCCAGTGGGCAGGGTGCATGACTCAGCTTACAATGGGCAGGATTCATGGACCAACTTCCAGTAGGCAGGGTGTGTGGCTCACCTTCCAGGGGGCAAGATGCATGGCCCAGCTCCCAGTGTGCAGGATGTATGGTTCAGCTTCTAGTCGTCATAGTATATGGCCCAGTTTCCAGTCGGCAGAGTGTATGGCTCAGCTTCCATTAGGCAGGGTGCATGGCCTAGCCTAACGTGGACATGATGGATGAACTACCTTCCTATGGGAGGAGTGTATGGTTCAGCATAAAGTGAGCAGGGTGCATGACCTAGAGTCTAGTGTGCAGGGTGCATGGCCCAACATCCAGTGGGACGGGTGTAAGGCTCAGCTTCCAGTGGGGAGTGCGCAAGGGCCAGCTTTCAGTGGGCAGGGTACATGGAAGAGCTTCCAGTGGGCACGGTGCATAACCCACCTTCCAGTTGGCATGGTGTATGGAAGAGCTTCCAATGGGCAGGGTGCATGACTCAGCTTCTAGTGGGTAGGGTGCATGGACCAACTTCCAGTAGGCAGGGTATATGGCTCAGCTTCCAGGGGCATGATGCATGGCCGAGCATCCAGTGGGCATGATATATGGTTCAGCTTCTAGTTGGTATAGTGCATGGCCCAGCTTCTAGTCTTCACAGTGTATGACTCAGCTTCCAGTAGGCAGGGTGCATGGCCTAGTCTAAAGTGGGCAGGGTAGATGAACTACCTTCCTATGGGAGGAGTATATGGCGCAGCATAAAGTGAGCAGGGTGCATGACCTACCTTCCAGTGGGCAGGGTGTATAGACCAACATCCAGCGGGCAGGATGCATGGGCCAGCTTGCTGTGGGAAGTAGTTTGGCTCAGCTTAAAGTGGGAAGGGTGCATGACTCAGCCTCCAATGGACAGGGTGCATTTCTCAGCTTCCAGTGGACAGGGTGTATGGCCCACCTTCCAGTGGGCAGGTTGCATGGAAGAGCTTCCAGTAGGCAGGGTGCTTGACTCAGCTTCCACTGGGAAGGGTGCATGGACCAACTTCCAGTAGGCAGAGGTTTTGGCTCAGTTTCCAGTGGGCAGGGTGCATGGACCAACTTCCAGTAGGCAGGGTGTATGGCTCAGATTACAGGGGGCATGATGCATGGCCCAGCTTCCAGTGCGAAGGATATATGGTTCAGCTTCTAGTTGGTATACTGCATGGCAAAGCTTCCAGTCAGCAGAGTGTATGACTCAGCTTCCAGTAGACAGGGTGCTTGGCCTAGCCTAAAGTGGGCAGGGTGGATGAACTACCTTCCTATGGGAGGAGTATATGGCGCAGCTTAAAGTGAGCAGGGTGCATGACCAAGCTTCCAGTGGGCAGGGTGTATAGCCCAACATCCAGTGGGCAGGATGCATGGCCCAGCTTCCTGTGGGAAGGGAGTATGGCTCAGCTTAAAGTGGGCAGGGTGCATGACCCAGCCTCCAATGGACAGGGTGTATTTCCCAGCTTCCAGTGGACAGGGTGTATGGCCCACCTTCCAGTGGGCAGGGTGCATGGAAGAGCTTCCAGTGGGCAGGGTACATGACTCAGCGTCCAGTGGACAGGGTGCATGGACCTACTTCCAGTAGGCAGGGTGTATGGCTCACCTTCCAGGGGACAAGATGCATGTCCCAGCTTCCACTGGGCATGATGTATAGTTCAGCTTCTAGTCGGCATAGTGCATGGCCCAGCTTCCAGTCAGCAAAGTGTATGGCTCTGCTTCCAGTGGGCAGGTTGCAGGGCCTAGCCTAATGTGAGCAGGGTGGATGAACTACTTTCCAATGGGAGGAGTGTATGGCTCAGCGTAAAGTGAGCAGGGTGCATGACCTAGCTTCCAGTGGGCAGGGTGCATGGCCCAACATCTAGTGGGACGGGTGTAAGGCTCAGCTTCCAATGGGTAGGGTGCATGGCCCAGCTTCCAGTGGGCAGGGTGCATGACCCACATTTCAATGAGCAGAATGGATGCCCCATCATCCAGTGGGAAGGGTACATGGAAGAGCTTCCAGTGGGCAGGGTGCATGGCCCACCTTCCAGTGGGCAGGGTGCATGTCTCAGCTTCCATTGGGCAGGGTACATGGACCAACTTCCAATAGGCAGGGTGTATGGCTCAGTTTCCAGGGGGCAAGATCATGGCCCAGCTTCCAATGGGCTAGGTGTATGGTTCAGCTTACAGTTGGCATAGAGCATGGCCCAGCTTCCAATCGGTAGAGGGTAGGGCCCATGTTCCAGTGGGCAGGGTGGATGAACTACCTTCCGATGGGAGGAGTGTATACCTCAACTTAAAGTGAGCAGGGTGCATGACCCAGCTTCCAGTGATCAGGGTGCATGGCCCAACATCCAGTGGGACGGGTGCAAGGCCCAACTTCCAGTGAGCAGGGTGCATAGCCCAACATCCAATGGGCAGGATGCATGGCTCAGCTTCCTGTGGGAAGGGAGTATGGCTCAGATTAAAGTGGGCAGGGTGCATGACCCAGCCTCCAATGGACAGGGTGCATTTCCCAGCTTCCAGTGGACAGGGTGTATGGCCCACCTTTCAGTGCGCAAGGTGCACGGAACAGCTTCCATTGGGCAAGGTGCATGACTCAGCTTCCACTGGACAGGGTGCATGGACGAACTTCCAGTAGGCAGAGTGTATGGCTCAGCTTCAAGTGGGCAGGGTGCATGGCCTAGCCTAAAGTACAGGGTGGATAAGCTACCTTCCTATGGGAGGAGTGTATGACAGCTAAAGTGAGCAAGGTGCATGACCTAGCTTTCAGTGGGCAGGATGCATGGCCCAACATCCAGTGGGGAGGGTGTAAGGCTCAGCTTCCAGTGCGCAGAGTGCATGGCCCAGCTTCCAGTGGGCAAGGTGCGTGACCTAGCCTCCAATGGGCAGGGTGCATTTCCCAGCTTCCAGTGGGCAGGGTAAATGGCCCACCTTCCAGCGGACAGGGTGCATGGAAGAGCTTGCAGTGGGCAGGGTACATGACTCAGCGTCCAGTGGACAGGGTGCATGGGCAAACTTCCAGTAGGCAGGGTGTATGGGTCTGCTTCAAGGGGGCAAGATGCATGGCCCAGCTTCCAGTGGGCAGGATGTATGATTCAGCTTCCAGTCGGCAGAGTGTATGCCTCAGCTTCCAGTGGGCAGGTTGCATGGCCTAGCCTAATGTGAGCAGGGTGGATGAACTACCTTCCTATGGGAGGAGTGTATGGCTCATCGTAAAGTGAGCAGGGTGCATAACCTAGCTTCCAGTGGGCAGGGTGCATGGCCCAGCTTCTAGTGGGCAGGGTGCATGACCCACCTTCCAGTGAGCAGGATGGATGGCCTATCTTCCAGTGGGAAGGGTACATGGACGAACTTCCAGTAGGCAGGGTGTATGCCTCAGTTTCCAGGGGGCAAGAGGCATGGCCCAGCTTCCAATCGGCAGAGGGTATGGCTCAGCTTCCAGTGGGCAGGGTCCATGACCTAGCCTAAAGTGAGCAGGGTGGATGAACTACCTTCCAATGGGAGGAGTGTATGCCTCAACTTAAAGTGAGCAGGGTGCATAACCCAGCTTCCAGTGATCAGGGTGCATGGCCTAACATCCAGGGGGAGGGGTGCTAGGCCCAGCTTCCAGTGGACAGGGTGCAGGGCCAAGCGTCTAGTGGGCAGGATGCATGGCCCTGCTTCCTGTGGGAAGGGAGTATGGCTCAGCTTAAAGTCGGCAGGGTGTATGACCCAGCCTCCAATGGACAGGATGCATTTCCCAGCTTCCATTGGACAGAGTGAATGGCCCACCATCCAGTGGGCAGGGTGCATGGAAGAGCTTCCAGTGGGCAGGGTGCATGACTCAGCTTCCACTGGACAGGGTGCATGGACCAACTTCCAGCAGGCAGAGTGTGTGGCTCAGCTTCCAGTAGGCAGGGTGCATAGCCTAGCCTAAAATGCAGGGTGGATGAACTACCTTCCTATGGGAGGAGTGTATGGCTCAGCATAAAGTGAGCAGGATGCATGACCTAGCTTCCAGTGGGCAGGGTGCATGGCCCAACATCCAGTAGGACGGGTGTAAAGCTATGCTTTCAGTGGGTAGGGTGCATGACTCACGTTCCAATGAGTAGGATGGATGGCCCATCTTCCAGTGGGCAGGGTGAATGGCCCATCTTCCAGTGAGCAGGGTGCATGACTCAGCTTACAATGGGCAGGGTGCAAGGACCAACTTCCAGTAGGCAAGGTGTTTGGCTCAGTTTCCAGGTGGCAAGATGCATGACCCAGCTTCCAGTGGGCAGGATGTATGGTTCAGCTTCTAGTCGGTATAGTGCATGGCCCAGCTTACAGTCGGCAGAGTGTATAGGTCAGCTTCAGTGGTCAGGGGGCATGGCCTAGCCTAAAGTGGGCATGAAGGATGAACTACCTTCCTATGGGAGGAGTGTATGGCTCAGCATAAAGTGAGAAGGGTCCATGTCCTAGATTCCAGTGGGCAGGGTGCATGGCCCAACATCCAGTGGAGATAGTGTAAGGCTCAGCTTCCAGTGGGCAGGGCGCATGGCCAAACTTCCAGTGGGCAGCTTGCATGATCAACCTTCCAATGAGCAGGATGGATGGCCCATCTTCCAGTGGGCAGGGTACATGGAAGAGCTTCCAGTGGGCAGGGTGCATGGACGAACTTCCAGTGGGCAGGGTGCATGACTCAGCTTCCAGTAGGCAGGGTGCATTGACCAACTTCCAGTAGGCAGGGTGTATGGCTCAGCTTCCTGGGGGCAAGATGCATTGCCCAGCTTCCAGTGGGCAGGATGTATGGTTCAGTGGTTCAGGTTCCAGTTGGCATAGTGCCTGGCCCAGCTTCCAGTCGGCAGAGTGTATGGCTCAGCTTACAGTGAGCAGGTTGCGTGGCCTAAGCTAAAGTGAGCAGGGTGGATGAACTACCTTCCTATGGGAGGAGTATATGGCTCAGCATAAAGTGAGCAGGGTGCATGACCAAGCTTCCAGTGAGCAGGGTGCATGGCCCAACATCCAGTGGGCAGGATGCATGGCCCAGCTTCCTGTGGGAAGGGAGTATGGCTCAGATTAAAGTGGGCAGGGTGCACGACCCAGCCTCCAATGGACAGGGTGCATTTCCCAGCTTCCAGTGTACAGGGTGTATGGCCCACCTTCCAGTGGGCAGGGTGCATGGAATAGCTTCCAGTGGGCAAGGTGCATGACTCAGGTTCCACTGGGCAAGGTGCATGGACCAGCTTCCAGTAGGCAGAGTGTGTGGCTTAGCTTCCAGTGGGCAGGTTGCATGGCCCAACATCCAGTGGGGAGGGTGTAAGGCTCAGCTTCCAGTGAGCAGGGTCCATAGTCCAGTTTCCGGTAGGCAGGGTGCATGACCCAGCCTCCAATGGGCAGGGTGCATTTCCCAGCTTCCAGTGGGCAGACTGAATGGCCCACCTTCCAGTGGGCACGATGCATGGAAGAGCTTCCAGTGGGCAGGGTACATGACTCAGCTTCCAGTGGACAGGGTGCATGGACCAACTTCCAGTAGGCAGGGCGTATGGCTCAGCTTCCAGGGGGCAAGATGCATGGCCCAGCTTCCAGTGGGCAGGATGTATGGTTCAGCTTCCAGTCGGCATAGTGGATGTCCCAGCTTCCAGTCGGCAGAGCGTATTGCTCAGCTTCCACTGGGCAAGTTGCATGGCCTAGCCAAAAGTGAGCAGAGTGGATGGACACCCTTCCTATGGGAGGAGTGTATGGCTCAGCATTTAGTGAGCAGGGTGCATGACCTTGCTCCCAGTGGGCAGGGTGCATGGCCCAGCATCCAGTTGGACGGGTGTAAGGCTCAGCTTCCAGTGGGCAGGGTGCATGACCCAGCTTCCAGTGGGCAGGGTGCATGACCCACCTTCCAATGAGCAGGATGGATGGCCCATCTTGCAGTGGGCAGGGTACATGGAAGAGCTTTGAGTGGGTAGGGTGCATGGCCCACCTTCCAGTGGACAGGGTTGCATGGAAGAGCTTCCAGTGGGCAGGGTGCATGACTCAGCTTCCAGTGGGCACGGTGCACGGACCAACTTCCAGTAGGCAGGGTGTATGGCTCAGTTTCCATGGGGCAAGATGCATGGCCCAGCTTCCAGTCGGCAGAGTGTATGGTTCAGCTTCCAGTGGGCAGGGTGAATGACCTAGCCTAAAGTGGGCAGGGTGAATGAACTACCTTCCTATGGGAGGAGTGTATGGCTCAGTTTAAAGTGAGCAGAGTGCATGACAGCTTCCAGTTCGCAGGATGCATGGCCCAGCATCCAGTGGGCAGGGTGCATGGCTCAGCTTCCAGTGGGCAGGGTGCACGGTCCAGCTTCCAGTGGGCAGGGTACATGACCCAGCTTCCAATGGGCAGAATGGATGGCCCAGCTTCCAGTGGTTAGGGTGCATGATCCAGCTTTCAGTGGACAGGGTGCTTGGCCGAACTTCCAGTGGGCAGGGTGCATGACTCAGCTTCCAGTGGGCATGGTGCATGGCCCAGCTTCCAGTGGACAAGGTGGATGACCAAGGCTCCTCTGTGAAGATTGTATGGCTCAGCTCAACGTGGGCATGGTCTATGACCCAGCTTCCATTGGGCATGGTGCATGAGCCAGCGTCCAGCGGACAGGGTGTATGGCTTACCTTCCAGTGGGCACGGATCATGGCCTAGCTCTAAGTGGGCACAGTGCATGAGCCAGCTTCCAGTGGGAGGGTTGCATGGCCCACCTTCCAGTGGTCAGGGCACATGACACAGTTCCAGTGGGCAGGGTACATGGCCCAGCTTCCAGTGGGCAGGGTGGATGACCCAGCTTCCTGTGGAAAAGGGTATGGCTAAGCTTAACGTGAGCAGGGGACAAGGTCCAGCTTCCAGTGGACAGGGTGCAAGGCCCAGCCTCCAGTGGGAAGGGTGCATGGCCTAGCTTCCAGTGGGCAGAGTGCATTGCCCAGCTTCCTTTAGAAAGGGTGTATGGCTCAGTTTAAAGTGGCAGGGTGCAAGACCAATCTTCCAGAGGGCAGGGTGCATGTCCCAGCTTCCAGTGGCCAGTTGCATTGCCCAGCCTCTAGTGGGCAGGGTGGATGGCCCAGCCTCCATTGGGCAGGGTGGATGACCCAGCCTCCTGAGGGAAGGGTGCATGGCTGAGCTTAAAGTGGGCAATGAGCATGACCAAGTTCTCAGTGGGCAGGATGCATGGTCCACCTTCCAATAGGTAGGGTGAATGGCCCAGCTTCCAATGGGCAGGGTATTAGGCCAAGCTTTTAGTGGGAAGGGTGCATGGGCCAATTTCCAGTGGGCATGGTGTATGGATCAGCTTCCACTGGGTAGGGTGTATGGTTCAGCTTCCAGTGGGCATAACGCATGGCCCAGCTTCCAGTGCGCAGAGTGTATGGCTCAGCTTCTAGTGGGTAGGGCGCATGGCCCAGCTTCCAGTGCGCAGGGTGTATGGCTCAGCTTCCAGTGGGCAGGGTGCATGACACAGCTTCCAGTGGGCACGGTGCATGGCCCAGCTTTCAGCGGGCAGGGTGGATGACCCAGCTTCCTGTGGGAAAGGTGTATGGCTAAGCTTAACGTGGGCAGGGGGCAAGGTCCAGCTTCCAGTGGACAGGTTGCATGGCCCAGCCTCCAGTGGGAAGGGTGCATGTCCTAGATTCCAGTGGGCAGGGTGCATGGCCCAGCTTCCTTTGGGAAGGGAGTATGGCTCCATTTAAAGTGGCAGGGTGCAAGACCTAGCTTCTAGAGAGCAGGGTGCATGGCCCAGCCTCCAGTGGGCAGGATGGATGACCCAGCCTCCTGAGGGAGGGGTGTATGGCTCTGCTTAAAGTGGGCAATGAGCATGACCAAGTTTTCAGTGGACAGGGTGCATGGTCCGCCTTCCAATGGGCAGGGTGAATGGCCCAGCTTCCAGTGGGCAGGGTATATGGCCCAGCTTCCACTGGGAAGGGTGCATGGGCTAATTTCCAGTAAGGAGGGTGTATAGATCAGCTTCCATTCGGCAAGAAGCATTACCCAGCTTTCAGTGTGTAGGGTGTATGGTTCAGCTTCCAGTGGGCATGGTGCATGGCCCAGCTTCCGGTGCGCAGGGTGTACATCTCAGCTTCCAGTAGGCAGGGTACATGACACAGCTTCCAGTGGGCAGGGTGCAAGGCCCAGCTTCCAGTGGGAAGGGTGAAAGACCCAGCTTCCAAAAGGCAGGGTGCATTGCCCAGCTTCCAGTGGGCAGGGTGCATGGTCCACCTTCCATTGGGCAGGGTGCATGGCCCAGCGTCCAGTGGGAAGAGTGCATGACCAACTTTCAGGGGGCAGCGCACATGGCCTAGCTTTCAGTGGGCAGGGTGGATGATCAAAGTTACTGTGGGAAGAGTTTATAGCTCATCTTCCAGTAGGCAGGGTGCAAGACCAAGCTTCCAGTGGGCAGAGTGCATAGCCCAGCTTCCAGTGGGCAAGGTGCATGACCCAGCTTCAAGCGGGCAGGGTGTATGGCTCACCTTCCATTGGGCAGGGTGCATGACCCAATTTCTAGTAGGCAGGGTGCATGTCCTAGCTTCCAGTGGGCATGGTGTATGGCCCAGCCTCCATTGGGCAGGGTGGATGACCCAGCCTCCTGAGGGAAGGGTGTATGGCTGAGCTTAAAGTGGGCAATGAGCATGACCAAGTTTTCAGTGGGCAGTGTACATGGTACACCTTCCATTGGACAGGGTGCATGGCCCAGCTTCCAGTGGGAAGAGTGCATGACCAACTTCCAGGGGGCAGCGCGCATGGTCCAGCTTTCAGTGGGCAGGGTGGATGACCAAAGTTCCTGTGGGAAGAGTTTATGACTCATCTTCCAGTAGGCAGGGTGGAAGACCAAGCTTCCAGTGGGCAAGGTGCATGACCCTGCTTCAAGCGGGCAGGGTGTATGGCTCACCTTCTATTGGACAGGGTACATGACCCAACTTCCAGGGGGCAGAGCGTATGGCCCAGCTTCCAGTGGGCAGGGTGCATGACCCAGCTTCCAGTGTGCAGGGTGTATGGCTCAGCTTCAAGTGGGCAGAATGTATGGCCCAGCTTCTAGTAGGCAGGATGCATGGCCCAGCTTTCAGAGGGCAGGGTGTATTGCTCAGCTTCCAGTGGGCAGGATGCATGGCCCAGCTTCCATTGGGCAGGGTGCATGGCCCAGCTTCCAGTGAGCAGGGTGTATGGCTCAGCTTCCAGTGGGCAGGGTGCATAGCCCAGCTTCAAATGGGCAAGGTGTATGGCTCAGCTTGCTGTTGGAAGGGTCCATAACTCAGCTTCCAGTGGGCAGGGTGTATGGCTCAGCTCCCATTGGGCAGGGTACAAGACACAGCATCAAGTGGGCAGGGTACATGACCCAACTTCCAGCGGGCAGGGTGCATGGTTCACCTTCCAGTGGGCAGGGTCCATGGTCTTACTAAAAGTCTGCAGGGTGTGTGGACCATATTCCAGTGGGCAGGTTGCTTGGCCAAGCTTCCAGTGGGCAGGGTGCACAGCCCAGTTTCCAATGAGCAGGTTGGATGACCCAGCTTCATGTGGGAAGGGTGTATGACTCAGCTTAAAGAGGGCAGGGTGCAGGACCCAGTTTCTAGTGTGCAAAATGTATGGCCCAGCTTCCAGTGGGCAGGGTGCATGTCCCAGTTCCAATGGGCAGGGATGGATAACCCAGCTTCCTCTGGGAAGGGTGTATGGTTGAGCTTAAAGTGGGCAAGGTGTATGACCCAGTTTCCAGTGGGTAGACTGTAGGGCCCAGCTTCCGGTGGGCAGGGTGTAAGGCCCATCTTCCAGTGGAGATGTTGCATGGCCCAGCTTCCAGTAGGCAGAGTGAATGGTCCAATTTCCAGTGGGCAGGGTGCATGGCCCAGCTTTCAGAGGGCAGAGTGTATGACCCAGCTTACAGTGAGTAGGGTGCAAGGCTCAGTTTCCAACGGGTAGGGTGTATGGCCCAGCTTCCAGTGGGTAGGGTGCAAGGCCCAGTTTCCAGTGGGTTGGGTGCAAGGCCAAGCTTCCACCGGGCAGAGTGTATGGCTCAGCTCTCAGAGAGCAGGGTGTATGGCCCAGCTTCCAGCGGGCAGGGAGTATTGCTCAGCTTCCTTTGGGCAGGGTATATGGCAAGCTTCCAGTGGGCAGGGTGCATGGCCCAATTTCCAGTGGGCCGGGTGTATGGCTAGGATTCCAGTGGGCAAAGTGTATGGCCCACCTTTCAGAGGTCAGGGTGCATGGCCCAGCTTCCAGTGGGCAGGGTGTAAGGCCCAGCTTCCAGTGGGCAGGGTGTATTGCTCAGCTTCTTGTGGGCAGGGTACATGGCTCAACTTCAGTGAGCAGCGTGCATGGTCCAGCTTCTAGAGGGCAGGGTGCATGCCATAGTTTCCAGTGGGCAGAGTGTATGGCCCAGCTTTCAGATGGCAGGGTATATGGCCCAGATTCCAGTGGGCAGGGTGCAAGGCCCAGTTTCCAGTGGGCAGGGTGTATTGCTTAGCTTTCAGTGAGCAGGGTGTATGTCCCAGCTTTTAGTGGGCAGTGTGTATTGCTCAGCTTCCAGTGGGCAGGGTGCATGACCCAGCTTCCAGTGGGCAGGGTGCATGACTCAGCTTCCGGTGGGCAGGGAGTATTGCTCAGCTTCCTGTGGGCAGGGTATATGGCTCAGCTTCAGTGAAAAGGGTGCATGGTCTACCTTTCAGTGGGCAGGGTGCATGGCTCAACTTTTGGTGGGAAGAGTGCATGGCCCAGCTTAAAGTGGGCAGGGTGCATGACCTAGCCTCCAGTGGACAGGGCGCATGACCCAGCTTCCAGTGGGCAAATGCAAGACCTAGCTTCCAGTGGGAAGGGTTTATGGCCCAGCTTCCAGTGGGCAAGGTGGGTGACCAAGGCTCCTGTGTGACGAGTGTATGACTCAGCTTAACGTGGGCATGGTGAATGATCCAGCTTCAACTGGGCTGGGTGGATGGCCCAACTTCCAGAGGGCAGGGTACATTGCCCAGCTTCTAGTGGGCAGGGTGCATGAAACAGCTTCCAGTGGGAAGGGTGCATGACCCAGCTTCCAGTGGGCAGGGTGCATGGCTCAGCTTAAAGTGGGCAGGGTGCATGACCCAGCTGCCAGTGGGCAGGATGTATGGCCAAGCTTCCAGTGGGCATGGTGCATGACCCAGATTCCATTGGGCAGGGTGCATGACCCAGCTTCCAGTGGGCAGGGTGCAAGATGCAGCTTCCAGTGGGCAGGATTGATGACCCAGCTTCATGTGGAAAAGGTGTATGACTAAGCTTAACGTAGGTTGGGGGCAAGGTCCAGTTTCCAGTGGACACGGTGCATGGCCCAGCCTCCTGTTGGAAGGGTGCATGACCCAGCTTCCAGTGGGAAGGGTTCATGGCCCAGCTTCCTTTAGGAAGGGTGTATGGCTCAGCTTAAAGTGGCAGGGTGCAAGACCCAGCTTCCAGAGGGCAGGGTGTATGGCTCAGCTTCCAGTGGGCAGGGTGTAGGGCTCAGCTTCCAGTGGGAAGGGTGCATGGCCCAGCTTCCAGTTAGCTGGGGGCACGGCCCAGCTGTCAGTGGGCAGGGTGCGTGACACACCTTCAAGTGGGCAGGGTGCATTGCCCAACTTCCAGTGGGAAAGGTGCATAATCCAGCTTCCAGTGGGCAGGGTGCATTGCCCAGCTTGCAGTGCGCAGGGTGCATGGCCCACCTTCCATTGGGCAAGGTGCATGGCCCAGCTTCTAGTGGGAAGGGTGCATGGCCAATTTCCAGGGGGCATGGCACATTGCCCTTCTTCCAGTGGGCAAGGTGGATGACCAAAGTTCCTCTGGGAAGAGTTTATGGCTCATCTTCCAGTGGGCATGGTGCAAGACCAAGCTTCCAGTGGGCAGAGTGCATGACCTAACTTCCAAGGGGTAGGGTGTATGGCCCAGCTTCCAGTGGACAGGGTGCATAGCCCAGTTTCCAGTAGGCAGGGTGTATGGCCCAGCTTCCTGTGGGAGGGGTGTATGGCTCAGCTTAAAGTGGGCAGGGTGCATGACCCAACCTCCAAAGGGCAGAGTGCATTTCCCAGCTTCCAGTCGGGAGGGTGCATGGCCCACCTTTCAGTGGGCATGGTGTATGGCCCAGCTTCCAGTTGGCAGAGTGTATGGCTCAGCTTCCAGTGGGCAGGGTGCATGGCCCAGCCTAAAGTGGGCAGGGTGGAGGAACTTGCTTCCTATGGGAGAGGTGTATGGCTCAACTTAAAATGAGCAGGGCGCGTGACCCAGCTTCAAGTGGGCAGGGGGTATGGCTCAGCTTCCAGTGGGCAGGGTACATGGCCCAGCTTCCAGTGGACAGAGTAAATGGTTCAGCTTCCAGTAGGCAGGCTGCATGGCCTAGCTTCCATTGGACAGGGTGCATGATCAAGCTTCCAGTGGGCAAGTGGATGGCCCAGCTTCAAGTGGGCAGGGTGCATGGCTCAGCTTCCAGTGGGCAGGGTGCATGGCCCAGCTTCCATTGGACAGAGTAAATGGCTCAGCTTCCAGTAGGCAGGCTGCATCGCCTAGCTTCCATTGGACAGGGTGCATGGACCAACTTCCAATGGGCAGGGTGCATGATCCACCTTCCAGTGGGCAATGTACATGGCCCAGCTTCCAGTGGGTAAAGTGGATGACCCACTTTCCTGTTTGAAGAGAGTATGGCTCAGCTTAACGTGGGCATGGTGCATGACCCAGCTTCCAGTGGGTAGGGTGCATGGCCCAGCTTCAAGTGGGCATGGTGCATGAGCCAGATTCTAATGGGCAGGATGCATGACTCAGCTTCCAGTGGGCACGGAACATGATCCAGCATCCAGTGGGCAAGGGGGTATGGCCAAGTTTCCAATGGGAAGGGTGCATGACCCAGCTTCCATTGAACAGGGTGCATAGCCCATCCTCCAGTGGGCAGGGTGCATGGCCCAGCTTTCTAAGGGCAGGGTGCATGGCCTAGCTTCCAGTGGGCAGGTTATACGTCCCAAACTCCTCTGGGAAGGGTACCTGACCCAACTTCCAGTGAGCATGGTGCATGGCCTTGCTTCCAATAGACAGGCTGCTTGGCCCAGCTTCCATTGGGCAGGGTTCATTGCCTAGCTTCCAGATGGCAGGGTGAACGGCAGAGCTTCCGGTGTGGATAGTGTATGGCTCAGCTTCCATCGGGCAAAGGGCATGTCCCAGCTTCCAGTGGGTGGAGTGCCTGACCCAGCTTCCAGTGGGCAGGGTGCATGGTCCACTTTCCACTGAGGATGGAGCATGACCCGGCTTTTAGTGGGCAGGATGCATGGCCCAGCTTCCAGTGGGCAGGGTGCATGAACCAACTTCCAGTAGGCAGGGTGTTTGACTCATCATCCAGGAAGCAAGATGAATGGCCCAGCTTCCAGTGGGCATGGTGTATGACCCAGCTTCCAGTCGGCAGAGTTTATGGCTAAGCTTCCAGTGGGTAGGATGCATGGTGCAGCCTAAAGTGGGTAGGGTGGATGAACTAGCTTCCTATGAGAGGGGTGTATGGTTCAGCTTAAAGTGTGTAGGGTGCATGACTCAGATTCCAGTGGGCAGGGCGCATGACCCAGCTGCCAGTGGACAGGATGAATGGCCCAGCTTCCAGTGTGCAGGGTGCATTGCCCAGTTTCCATTGGACAGGGTGCATGTCCCATCTTCCTTTGGACAGGGTGCATGACCCAGCTTCCAGTGGGCAGGGTGCATGACCCAGCTTCCAGCGGGCAAGGTGGATGACCCATGTTCCTATGTTAAGTGTGTATGGCCCAGCTTCCAGTGGGCAAGGTGCATGGCCCAGATTCTAGTGGGCAGGGTGCATGGAACAGCTTCCAGTGGGCAGGTGCATGGACCAGCTTCCAGTGGGCAGGGAATATGGCCAAGCTTCCAGTGGGCAGATGTATGGCCCAGCTTCCATTGGGCAGGGTGCACGGCCCATCTTCCAGTGGGCAGGGTGGATGACCCAGCTTCCAGAGGGAAGGGTGAATAGGTAAGCTTAAAGTGTGCAGGGTGCATGACCAAGCTTCCAGTGGGGAGGATGCATGGCCCAGCTTCCAGTAGGCAGGGTGCATGGCCCAACTTCCAGCGGGCAGGTTGCATTGTCCTAGCTTCCAGTGGGCAGTGTGCATAGCCAAGCTTCCATTGGGCAGGGTACATAGCCCAACTTACAGTGGGCATGGTGCATGGCCCAGCTTCCAGTGAGCAGGTTGCATTGCCCCAGCTTCCTGTGGGCAGGATGCATGGCCCAGCATCCACTGGGCAAGGTGCATGTCCCAGCTTCCAAAGGGCAGGGTGCATGACCCAGATTCCAGTGGGAAGGGTGCATTGCCCACCTTCATCTGGGAAGGGTTTATGGCTCAGTTGAAAGTGGGAAGGGTGCATGACCAAGCTTCCAGTGGGTAGGGTGAATAGCCCAGCTTTCATTGGGCAGGGTGCATGGCTCCATTTCCAGTGGGCAGGTTGCACTGCCCCAGCTTCCAGTGGGCAGGGTAGATGACCCATATTTCTCTGGGAATGGTGCATGATCCAGCTTCTACTGGGTAGGGTGCATTTCCCAGCTTCCATTGGGCAGGGTGCATGGCACAGTTTCCAGTGGGCAGGGTGCATGGACCAACTTCCAGTAGGCAGGGTGTATGGTTCAGCTTCCATGGAGCAAGATGCATGGCCCAGCCTCCAGTTGGCAGGATGTATGGTTCAGCATCCAATGGGCATAGCGTATGACTCAGCTTCCAGTGGGCAGAGCGTATAGCCCAGCCTAAAGTGGGCAGGGTGGATGAACTAGCTTCCTATGAGAGCGGTGTTTGGCTCAGCTTAAAATGGGCAGGGTGCATGACCCAGCTTCCAGTGGGACGGATGCATTGCACAGCTTCCAGTGGGACGGTTGCATGACCCAGCTTCCAGTGGGCAGGGTGCATGACCCAGCTTCCAGTGGACAGGTTGAATAGCCCAGCATCCAATGGGAAGGCTGCATGGCCAGGGTTTCACTGGGCAGGGTGCATGGCCCAGCTTCCAGTGGGCAAGGTGGATGACCCAATTTCCTGTATGAAGAGTGTGTGGCTCAGCTTAACGTGAGTAAGTGCATGACCCAGCTTCCACTGGGTTAGGTGCATTACCCATCGTCCAGGGGGAAGGGTGCATGGCCCAGCTTCTAGTGAGCAGGGTGCATGGAACAGCTTCCAGTGGGCATGGTGCATGAGCCTGTTTCCAGTGGGCAGGGTGGATGGCTCAGCTTCCAGTGGGCACGGTGTTTGATCCAGCTTCAAGTGGGCATGGTGTATGGCTCAGCTTCCAGTGGGCGGGGTTCCTGACCCAGCTTCCATTGGACAGGGTGCATGGCCCAGCTTCGAGTGGGCAGGGTTCGTGGCCCAGCTCCCTGTGGGCAGAGTGGATGATCCAGCGTCATGTGGGAAGGGTGTATGGCTAATCTTAACGTGGGCATGCTGCATGTTCCAACTTCCAGTGGGCAGGGTGCATGGCATAGCTTCCAATGGGCATGGTGCATGGCCCAGCTTCCAGTGGGCAAGGTGCATGGCCCAGCTTCCTTTAATAAGGGTGTATAGCTCAGCTTAAAGTGGGTAGGCTGCAAGATCCAGCTTCCAGAAGGCAGGGTGCATGGCCCACATCCAGTGGGCAGGGTGGAAGACCCAGCTTCCTGAGGGAAGGGTGTGTGGCTGAGCTTAAAGTGGGCAATGAGCACGACCAAGTTTCTAGGGCAGGGTGCATGGTTCACCTTCCAATGGGCAGGATGCGTGGCCCAGCTTCCATTGGGCAGGGTGCTTGTCCCAGCTTCCAGTGGGCAGGGTACATGGTCAACATTCTATTGGGAAGGGTGCATGACCCATCTTATAGTGGGCAGGGTGCATGGCAGGGCTTCCAGAGGGCAGGGTGCATGGCTCAGCTTCCAGTGGACAGGGTGCCTGGACCTACTTCCAGTAGGCAGGGTGTGTGGCTCAGTTTTCAGTGCGCATGATGCATGAACCAGCCTCCAGTGGGCAGGCTGTATGGATCAGCTTCCGGTGGGCATGGTGTATGGCTCAGCTTCCAATGGGCAGGGTGGTTGGCCCAGCCTAAAGTGGGAAGGGTGGTTGAAGTAGCTTCCTATAGGAGGGTTTATTGCTCAGCTTAAAGTGGGCAGTGTGCATGACCAAGCTTCCTGTGGACAGGGTGCAAGGCCCAGCTTCTAGTGGACAAGGTGTATGACCCAGCTTCCAGTGGAAATGGTGAATGGCCCAGCTTCCAGTAGGCAGGCTGCATGGCCTTCCTTCCATTGGGCAGGTTGCATGGCCCAGCTTCCAGTGGACAATATGGATGACCTAGGTTCCTGCGTGAATAGTGTATGGCTCAGCTTAACGTGGGCAGGTGCATCACCCATCTTCCATTGGGCTGGGTGCGTGGCCCATCGTCCAGTGGAGAGGGTGCATGGCCCAGCTTCCAGTGGGCATGGTGCATAAACCAGCTTCCTGTGGGCAGGGTGCATGGCTCATCTTGCAGTGGGCAGGTTGCGTGACCCAGCTTCCAGTGGGTAGGGTGTTTGGCCAAGCTTCCAGTGGGTAGGGTGCATTACCCAGCTTCCAGTGGGCAGGGTTGATGACCGAATTTCCAGTGGGCAGAGTGAATAAGTAAGCTTAAAGTGTGCAGGGTGCATGAGCAAGCTTACAGTGGGGAAGGTGCATGGCCCAGCTTCCAGTGGGCAGGGTGCATGGCGCCATTTCCAGTGGGCAGGTTGCATTGCCCTCAGCTTCCAGTGGGCAGGGTGGATGACCCAGCTTCCTCTGGGAAGGGTGCATGATCCAGCATCGAGTGGGTAGGGTGCATTTCCCAGCTTCCATTGGGCAGGGTGCATGGCTCAGTTTCCAGTGGGCAGGGTGCAAGGACCAACCTCCAGTAGGCAGGGTGTATGGCTCAGCTTCCAGTGGGCAGGGTGTATAGCCCATCCTGAAGTGGGCAGCATGGATGAACTAGCTTCCTATGGGAGTGGTGTATGGCTCAGCTTAAAGCGGGCAGAGTGCATGACCAGGCTTCCAGTGAGACGGCTGCATGGCCCAGCTTCTAGTGGGACGGTTGCATGACCCAGCTTCCAGTGGGTAGGGTGCATGGCCCAGCTTCCAGTGGGCAAGGTTGATGACCCAGTTTCCTGTGTGAAGAGTGTATGGCTCAGCTTAACGTGGGCAGGTGCATGACCCAGCTTCCATTGGGCTATGTGCATTGCCCATCGTCCAGGAGGCAAGGTGCATAACCCAGCTTCTAGTGGGCAGGGTGCATGGAACAGCTTCCAGTGGGCAGGGTGCATGGCCCAGCTTCCAGTGGGCATAGTGCATGAACCAGCTTCCAGTGGGCAGGGTGCCCGGCCCAGCTTCCATTGGGCAGGGTGCATGGCCCAGCTTCCAGTGGGCAGGGTGGATGACTCAGCGTCATGCGGGAAGGGTGTATGGCTAATCTTAACGTGGGCATGCTGCATGTTCCAGCTTACAGTGGACAGGGTGCATGGCCCAGCCTCCAGTGGGAAGAGCGCATCGCCCAGCTTTCAGTAGGCAGGGTGCATGGCAGAGCTTCCAGTGGGCAGGGTGCATGACCCAGATTCCTTTAATAAGGATGTATGGCTCAGCTTAAAGTGGGTAGGCTGCAAGATCCAGCTTCCAGAGGGCAGGGTGCATAACCCAGCTTCAAGTGGGTAGGGTGCATGGCCCAGCTTCCAGTGGGCAGGGTGGATGACCCAGCTTCCTTAGGGAAGGGTGTATGGCTGAGCTTTATGTGGGTAGTGAACATGACCAAGTTTCCAGTGGGCAGGGTGCATGGTCCACCTTCCAATGGGCAGGGTGCATGGCCCAGCTTCCAGTGGGCAGGGCATATGGTCAAGATTCTATTGGGAAGGGTGCTTGGCCCACCTTATAGTGGGCAGGGTGCATGGCAGAGTTTCCTGTGGGCAGGATGCATGGCTCAGTTTCTAGTGGGCAGGGTGCATGGAACAGCTTCCAGTGGGCAGGGTTCATAGCTCAGCCTCCAGTGGCAGGGTGCATGACCCAGCTTCAAGTGTAAAGGGTTTATGGTCAAGCTTCCAGTGGGCAGGATGCATGGCCCAACTTCCATTAGGCAGGGTGCATGGCCAAGCTTCCAGTGGGTAGGTTGCATGACGCAGCTTCCAGTGGGCAGGTTACATGGCCCAACTTCCAGAGGGCAGGGTGCATGGCCCAGCTTCCGGTGGGCAGGGTGCATGGCCCAGCTTCCAGTGTTCAGTTTGGATGACCCAGCTTCCTGAGAGAAGGGTAAATGGCCGAGTTTAAAGTAGGCAATGATCATGACCAAATTTCCAGTGGGCAGGATGCATGGTCCAGTTTTAATTGAGCAAGGTACATGGCCCAGCTTCCAGTGGGCAGGTTGCATGGCCCAGGTTCCACTGGGAAGGGTGCAAGGCTCATATTCCAGTAGGCAGGGTGTATGGATCTGCTTCCAGTGGGCATGAAGCATGGCACAGCTTCCAGTGGGCAGGGTGTATGGTTCAGCTTCCAGTGGGCATGGTGTATGGCCCAGCCTCCAGTGCGCAGGGTGTATGGCTCAGCTTCTAGGGGGTAGGGTGCATGGCCCAGCTTACGGTGGGCAGGATGGATGACCCAGCTTCCTCTGGGAAGGGTGTATGGCCCAGCTTCCAGTGGGCAAGATGCATGGCCCAACTTTCAGTGAGTAGGGCGCATAACACAGCTTCCAATGGGTGGGGTGCAAGGCCCATCTTCCAGTGGGAAGGTTGTATGACCCATCTTCTAATGGGCAGGGTGCATGGGCCAGCTTCCATTGGGCAGGGTGCATGGCCCAGCTTCCAGTGGGCAGGGTAAATGACCTAAGATCCTGTGGGAAGAGTGTATGCCTCATCTTCCAGTAGAATAGGGGCAAAACCCAATTTCCAGTGGTGGGCAGAGTTCATAGCCTAGCTTCCAGTAGCCAGGATGCATGACCCAGTTTTCAGCCGATAGGGTGTATGGCTCACCTTTCATTGGGCAAAGTGCATGAACCAACTTAATGTGAGTATGGTGTATGGGCCAGATTCCAGTGAGCAGGATAAATGACCCAGCTTCCAGTAGGCAGGGTGTATGGCTCAGCTTCCAGTGGGCAGGTTGCATGGCCAAGCTTCCAGTGGGAAGGGTGTATGGTTCAGCATCCAGTGGGCATGGTGAATGGCCCAGTTTCCAATGGGTAGGATGTATGGCTAAGCTTCAGTGAGCAGGGTGCATGGCCCAGTTTTCAGTGGGAAGGGTGCCGAGACCAGCTCTATGGGGGCAGGGTGCATGGCCCAGCTTCCAGTGGGCAAAGTGCATGGCCCAGCTTCCATTGGGCAGGTTGAATGGAACAGCTTCCAGTAGGCAGGGTGCATGGTTCAGCTTCCAGAGGGCAGGGTGCATGACCCAACTTCCAGTGGGTAAGTTGGATGGCCAAGCTTCCTGTGGGCAGGATGCATGGCCCAGCTTCCATTGGGCAGGGTGCATGACACAGCATCCAGTGAGCTGTGTGCATGACGCAGCTTCCAGTGGGCAGGTTACATGGCCCAGCTTCCAGAGGACAGGGTGCATGTCCGACCTTCCTTTGAGAAGAGTATATGGTTTAGATTAAAGTTAGCAGGGTGCAAGACATAGCTTCCAGAGGGCAGGATGCATGACCCAGCTTCCAGTGGGCAGGGTACATGGCCCAACTTCCAGTGGGCAGAATGCATGGCTCAGCTTCCAGTGGGCAGGGTGCATTGCAAAGTTTTCAGTGGACAGGGTGCCGAGACCAGCTCTAAGGGGGTAGGGTGCATGGCCCAGCTTCCAGTGGGCAGAGTGTATGGCCCAGCTATCATACGGCAAGGTGCATGGCCCAAATTCCAGTGGGCAGGTTGCATGGTCCAACTTCCAGAGGGCAGGGTCTATTACCCAGCTTCCAGCGGGCAGGGTGCATGGCCCAGCTTCCAGTGGACAGGGTGTATAGCCCAGCTTCTAGTGGGCAGGGTGCATGGAACAGCTTGCAATTGGCAGGGTGCATGGCTCAGCTTCCAGTGGGCAGGGTGCATGACCCGGCTTCCAGTGGATATAGTGAATATCCAAGCTTCTAGTGGGCAGAATGCTTGGCCCACCTTCCAACGTGCAGGGTGCATGGCCCAGCATCCAGTGAGCAAGGTGCATGACGCAGCTTCCAGTGGGCAGGTTACATGGCCCAGCTTCAAGAGGGCAGGGTGCATGGCCTAGCTTCTTTTGGGAAGGGTGTATGCCTAAGATTAAAGTTGGCAGGGTGCAAGACATAGTTTCCAGAGGGCAAGGTGCATGACCCAGCTTCCAGTGGGCAGGGTGCATGGCCCAGCTTCCAGTGTCCAGGGTGGATGACCCAGCTTCTTGAAGGAAGGGTAAATGACTGAGCTAAAAGTGGGCAATATGTATGACCAAGTATCCAGTGGGCATGGTGCATGGCCCAGCTTTCAGTGGGCAGGGTGCATGGCCCAAGTTCTAGAGGGAAGGGTGCATGGCCCAAATTCCAGTAGGCAGGGTGTATGGATCAGCTTCCAGTGGGCAAGAAACGTGGCACAGCTTCCAGTGAGCAGGATGTTTGGTTCAGCTTCCAGTGGGCATAGTGTATGGACCAGCTTCCAGTGGGCATGGTGTATGGCTCAGCTTCCATTGGAATGGGTGCATGGCCCAGCTTACAGTGGGCAGGTTGGATGACCCAGCCTATTGTGGGAAGGGTGTATGGCTCAGCTTCTAGTGGGTAGGTTGCATGACCCAGCTTCCATTGGGCCAAGTGTAGGGCCCAGCTTCCAGTGGACAGGGTACACAGCCCATCTTCCAGTGGGCAAGGTGCATGGCCCAGCTTTCAATGGGCATGGTACAAGACACATCTTCCAGTGGGAATAGTGCAAGGACCAGCTTCAATTGGTAAGGATGCATGACCCAGCTTCCAATGGGCAGGGTGCATGGCCCAGCTTCCATTAGGCAGTGTGCATGGCCCGGCTTCCATTGGGCAGGGTGCATGGCCCAGCTTCCAGTAGGCAGGGTGCATGGCCCGGCTTCCAGTAGGCAGGGGGCATGGCCCAGCTTCCATTGGGCAGGGTGCATGGCCCAGCTTCCAGTGGGAAGGATGCATGACCCAAGTTCCTGTGGGAAGGATGCCAGACCCAACTTCCAGTGTGCAGAGTACATAGCCTAGTCTCCATGGGCAGGGTGTATGAACCAGCTTCCATGGAAGAGGGTGTGTGGATCACCCTTCATTGTGCAGGGTGCATAAACCAACTTTCAATGGGCATGTTCTATGGCCCATCTTCCAGTGGGCAGGATGTATGACCCAGCTTCCAGTGGGCATGGTGTATGGCTCAGTTTCCATTGGACAGGGTGCATGGCCCAGGCTCCATTAGACAGGGTGGATGACCCCAGGTTCCTGTGGGAAGAGTGTGTGGCTCATCATTCAGTGGAAAGGGGGCAAGACCCATCTTCCAGTAGGCAGAGTGCACAGCCTAGCTTACAGTGGGCAGAGTGCATGAGACAGCTTCCAGTGGGAATAGTGTATGGCCCAGCTTCCAGTGAGTAGGGTGCATAGCTCAGCTTCAGTTGGGCAGTGCATGTCCCAGCTTCCAATGGGTAGGTTGCATGACATGGCTTTCAGTGGACAGAGTGAATGGCACAGCTTCCAGGAGGCAGGCTGCATGGCCGAGCTTCCATTGGACAGGGTGCATGGCCCAACTTTCGGTGGGGAGGGTGCATGACCCAGCTTCCAGAGGGCAAGGTGCAAGGCCCAGCTTCCAGTGGCAAGGTGGATGACCCAAGTTCCTGTGTGAAGAGTGTATGACTCAGATTAAGGAGGGCAGGGTGCATGGTCCAGCTTCCATTGGGCAGGGTGCATGGCCCAGCTTCCAGCAGACAAGGTGGATGACCCAGGTTCCAGTGTGAAGAGTGTATGGCTCAGCTTAACTTGGGCATGGTGCATGACCCAGCTTCCATTAGGCTAGGTGTATAACCCAGCTTAAAGGTGGCACGTTGTATGGCCAAGCTTCCAGTGGGCAGCATGAATTGCCCAGCTTCCAATGGGCAGGGTGCATGGCCCAGCTTCCAGTAGGCAGGGTGGAGGACCCAGTTTCCTGTAGGAAGGTTGTATGGCTAAGCTTAACGTGGGCAGGGTGCTTGGCCCAACTTCCACTGGACAGGGCGCATGGCCCAACATCCAATGGGAAGGGTGCATGACCCAGCTTCCAGTGGACAGGGTGAATGGCCTAGCTCCCAGTGGCAAGGCTGCATTGGAGAGGGTGCATGACCCAGCTTCCATTAGAGAGGGTGCAGGACCCAACTTCCAGGGGGCAGGGTGCATGGTCCAGCCTCCAGTGGGCAAGGTGGATGACCCAGGTACCCGTCTGAAGAGTGTATGGCTCAGTTTAATGTGGGCATGTTGCATGACCTAGCTTCCATTAGGCTGGGTGCATGGTCCAGCTTCCAGAGGGTAGGGTACATGGCGCAGCTTCTACTGGGAAGGGTGCATGGCTCAGCTTCCAGTGGGCAGGGTGTATGACCCTGCTTCCAAAGGGTAGGGTGTATGGCCAAGCTTTCAGTGGGCAGGATGTATTGCCCAGCTTCCATTGGGCTGGGTGAATGACGCAGCTTTCAGTGGGCAGGATACATGGCCCAGCTTCCAGCGAGTAGGGCGCATGGCCGAGCTTTCTTTGAGAAGGGTGTATGGCTCATATCAAAATTGGCAGGGTGCAAAACCCACAAACCAGAGGGCAGGGGGCATGACCCAGGTTCCAGTGGGCAGGGTGCATGGCCCAGCTTCCAGTGTCCAGGATAGATGACCCAGCATCCAGAGGGAAGGGTGAATGGCTGACCCTAAATTGGGCAATGAGCATGACCAAGTTTCCAATACACAGGGTGCATGTCCAACTTCCAGTGGGCAAGGTGGATGACCCAGGTTCCAGTGTGAAGAGTGTATGGCTCAGCTTAACTTGGGCATGGCGAATGACCCAGCTTCCATTAGGCTAGGTGTATGACCCAACTTCCAGGTGGCATGTTGTATGGCCAAGCTTCCAGTGGGCAGGATGAATTGCCCAGCTTCCAATGGGCAAGGTGCATGGTCCAGCTTCCAGTAAGCAGGGTGGAGGACCCAGCTTCCTGTGGGAAGGTTGAATGGCTAAGCTTATCGTGGGCAGGGTGCTTGGCCCACCTTCCAGTGGACAGGGTGCATGACCCATCCTCCAGTGGGAAGGGTGCATGGCCCAGCATCCAGTAGGTAAGGTGCATGACCCAGCTTCCAGTGCACAGGGTGAATGGCCTAGCTTCCAGTGGCAAGGCTGCATGGCCCTGCTTCCAATGGAGAGGGTGCATGACCCAGTTTCCATTGGAGAGGGTGCAAGCCCCAACTTCCAGGCGGCAGTGTGCATGGCCCAGCTTCCAGTGGGCAAAGTGGATGACCCAAGTTCCCGTGTGCAGAGTGTATGGCACAGTTTAACGTGGGCATGTTGCATGACCTAGCTTCCATTAGGCTGGGTGCATGGCCTAACTTCCACTTGGTAGGGTGCATGACACAGCTTCTACTGGGACGGGTGCATGGCTCAGCTTCCAGTAGGCAGGGTGTAAGACCCTACTTCCAGTGGGTAGGGTGTATGGCCAAGCTTCCAGTGGGCAGGATGCATTGCCCAGTTTCCATTGGGCGGGGTGCATGACGCAGCTTTCAGTGGGCAGGCTACATGGCCCAGCTTCCAGAGGGCAGGGTGCATGGCCGAGCTTTCTTTGAAAAGGGTGTATGGCTCATATCAAAATGGGCAGGGTGCAAAACCCACATTCCAGAGGGCAAGGGGCATGACCAAGCTTCCAGTGGGCAGGGTGCATGGCCCAGCTTCCAGTAGGCAGGGTGGAGGATCTAGCTTCCTGTGGGAAGGTTTTATGGCTAAGGTTACCATGGCAGGGTGCTTGGCCGAGCTTCCAGTGGACAGGGTGTATGGCCCATCCTCCAGTGGGAAGGGTGCGTGGCCCAGCATCCAGTGAGCAGGGTGTATAGTTCAGCTTCCAGTGGGCATGGTGTATGGCCCTGCTTCCAGTGGGCATTGTGTATGGCTAACTTCCAGTGGGCAGGGTGCGTGAGACAGCTTCCATCGAACAGGGTATATTGCTCACCTTTCATTGGGCAGGGTGTATAAACCAACTTCCAGTGGGAAAGGTGTATAGCCCAGATTCCAGTGAGTAGGGTGCATAGCCCAGCCTCAGTTGGGCAGGGTGCATGTCCCAGCTTCCAGTGTGAAGGTTGCATGACATGGCTTTCAGTGGACAGGGCGAATGGCCCAGCTTCCAGAAGGTAGGCTACATGGCCGAGCTTCCATTGGACAGGGTGCATGGCCCAACTTACAGTGGGCAAGGTAGATGACCCAAGTTCCCGTGTGAAGAGTGTATGGATCAGCTTAACGTGGGGAGGGTGCATGACCCAGCTTCCAGTGGGCAGGGTGCAAGACCCAGCTTCCAGTGGCAAGGTAGATGACCCAAGGTCCTCTGTAAAGAGTGTATGACTCAGCTTAACGAGGTCAGGATGCATTTCCCAGCTTCCATTGGGCAGAGTGTATGGCCCAACTTCCAGTGGGCAGGATGAATTGCCCAGCTTCCATTAGGCAGGGCGCATGGCCCAGCTTCCGGTAGAAAAAGTGGAGGACCCAGCTTCTTGTGGGAAGGTTGTATGGCTAAGCTTAACGAGGGCAGGGTGCTTGGCCCAGCTTCCAGTGGCCAGGGTGCATGCCCATCCTCCAGTGGGAAGGGTGCATGGCCCAGCATCCATTTGGTAAGGTGCATGACTCAGCTTCCAGTGGACAGGGTTAAGGGCCTAGCTTCCAGTGGCAAGGCTGCATGGCCCTTCTTCCAATGAAGAGGGTGTATGACCCAGCTTACATTGGAGAGGGTGCAGGACCCAGCTTCCAGTGGACAGGGTGCATGGCACAGCTTCCAGTGGGCAAGGTGGATGACACAAATTCCCATGTGAAGAGTGTATGGCTCAGCTTAACGTGGGCATGGTGCATGACCTAGCTTCCATTGGGCTGGGTGCATGGCCCAGCTTCCAGTGGGTAGGGTGCATGGTCCAGCTTTTACTGGGACGGGTACATGGCTCAGCTTCCAGTGAGCAGGGTGCATGACCTAGTTTCCAGTGGGTAGGATGTATGGCCAAGCTTCCAGTGGGCAGGATGCATTGCCAAGCTTCCATTGGGCAGGGTGCATGACCTAGCTTCCAGTGGGCAGGGTGCATGGCCCAGCTTCCAGTGTCTAGGGTGGATGACACAGCATCCAGAGGGAAGAGTGAATGGCTGACCTTAAAGTGGGCGCAGGGTGCATGTCCAGCTTCCAGTAGGCAGGGAGCATGGCCCAGGTTCCAGTGAGAAGGAAGCATGGCTCAAATTCCAGTAGGCAGGGTGTATGGATCAGCTTCCAATGGGCATGAAGCATGGCACACTTTCCAGTGGGCAGGGTGTATGGTTCAGCTTCTAGTGGGCCTGGTGTACAGCCCAGTTTCCAGTGGGCATCACGTATGGCTCAGCTTCCAGTGGGCAGGGTGCATGGCCCAGCTTACAGTGGGCAGGATGAATGACCTAGCTTCTTGTGGGAAGATTGTTTGACCCAGCTTCCTAGTGAGTATGGTGCATGACCCAGCTTCCAGTGGGCAGGGTTTAGGGCCCAGCTTCTAGTAGGAAGGGCGCATGGCCCATCTTCCAATGGGCAAGGTGCATGGTCCAGCTTTCAGTGGGCAGGGTGTATGACACAGCTTCCAATTGGCAGGGTGTATGGCCCAACTTCCATTAAGCTGAGGGCATGGCCCTGCTTCCAGTGTTAAGGATGCATGACCCAGCTTCCAGGGGGAAGGGTGCATGGCCCAGGCTCCAGTGGGCAGGGTGGATGACCCAAGTTCCTGTGGGAAGAGTGTATAGTTCATCTTCCAGTGGGAAGAGGGCAAGACCCAGCTTCCAGTGGGCAGAGTACATAGCCTAGCCTCCATGGGCAGGGTGCATGAGACAGCTTCCAGCGTACAGGGTATATGGCTCACCTTTCATTAAGTAGGGCATGGTGTAGGCCCAGCTTTTAGTGGGCAGGGCGCATGATCCCGCTTCCATTGGGCAGGGTGCAAATCCCAGCTTCCAGCGGGCAGGCTGCATGGCCCATCTTCCATTGGAGAGGATACACGGCCCAACTTCCAGTGGGCAGGGTGCATGACCCAGCTTCCAGTGGGCAGGGAGCACGTCCCAGCTTCCAGTGGCAAGATAGATGACCCAGGTTCGTGTGTGAAGAGTGTATGGCTAAGCTTAACGAGGGCTGGCTGCATGGCCCAGCTTCCATTGGGCAATGTGCATTGCCCAGCCTCCAATGGGCAGGGTGCATTACCTAATTTCCAGTAAGCAGGGTGCATGGCTCAGCTTTCAATGGGCAAGGTGAATGACCCAAGTTCTAGTGTGAAGAATGTATGGCTCAGCTTAACTTGGGCATAGTGCATGACCCAGCTTCCATTAGGCTTGGTGTATGATTCAACTTCCAGTGAGCAGGTTGTATGGCCAAGCTTCCATTAGGCAGGATGAATTGCAGAGCTTCCATTGGGCAGGGTGTATGGCCCAGCTTCCAGTAGGAAGGGTGGATGACCCAGCTTCCTCTGGGAAGGCTGTATGGCCAAACTTAACCAGGGCAGGGTGCATCGCCCAGTTTCTAGTGGCCAGGGTGCATGGCCCATCCTCCAGTGGGAAAGATGCATGGCCCAGTATCCAGTGGGAAGGATGCATGACCCAGCTTTCAGTGGATAGGGTGACTGGCCTAGCTTCCAGTGGCAAAGCTGCATGGCTCTGCTTCCATTGGAGAGGGTGCATGACCCAGCTTCAACTGGAGAGGGTGTAGGACTCAACTTCCAGTGGGAGGGTGCATGTCCCAGCTTCCAGTTGGTAAGGTGGATCACCCAAGTTCCTGTTTGAAGAGTGTATGGCTCAGCTTAACGTGAGAATGGTGCATGAACTAGCTTCCATTGGGCTGGGTTCATGGACCAGCTTCCAGTTGGCAGGGTGCATAGCCTAGCGGCATCTAGTGGGAAGGGTGCATGGCCCATCTTCCAATGGGCAAAGTGCATGGTCCAGCTTTCAGCGGGGAGTGTGCATTACACTGCATCCAGTGGGCAGGGTGTAGGGCCAAGCTTCTAGTGGGAAGGGTGCATGGCCCATCTTCCAGTGGGGGCATGGTCCAGCTTTCAGTGGGCAGGGTGCATGACAGAGCATCCAATGGGCAGGGAGTATGACCCAGCTTTCAGTATAGAGGTTGCATGGCCCAGCTTCCATTGGGCAGGATACATGGCCCAGCTTCCAGTGTTAAGGATGCATGACCCAGCTTCCAGGGGGAACGGTGCATGGCCCAGACTCTAGTGGGCAGAGTGTATGACCCAATTTCCTGTGGGAAGAGTGTATAGCTCATTTTCCAGTGGGAAGGGGGCAAGACCCAGCTTCCAGTGGGCAGAGTGCATAGCATAGCTTCCATTGGGCAGGGTGCATGAGACAGCTTCCAGCGGACAGGGTATATGGCTCATCTTTCATTTGGTAGGATGTATGAACCAACTTTCAGTGGGCATGGTGTTGGCCTAGCTTCCAGAGGGCAGGGCGCATAGCCCAGCTTCACTTGGGCAGGGTGAATGACCCAGCTTTCAGTCGACAGGGTGAATGACCCACTTTCCAGTCGGCAGGCTGCGTGGCCCATCTTCCATTGGAGAGGGTACATGGCCCAACTTCCAGGGACCAGGGTGCATGACCCAGCTTCCAGTGGGCAGGGTACAAGGCCCAGCTTCCAGTGGCAAGGTGGATGACCCATGTTACTATGTGAAGAGTATATAGCTCAGCTTAACGAGGGCAGAATGTATGGCCCAGCATCCATTGGGCAGGGAGCATTGCCCAACTTCCACTGGGCAGGGAACATTGCCCAACAGCCAGTATGCAAGATGCATGGCCCAGCTTCCAATGGGCAAGGTGGATGATCCAGGTTCCAGTGTGAAGAGTGTATGGCTCAGCTTAACTTGTGCATGGTGCAAGACCAAGCTTCCATTAGGCTGGGTGCATGACCAAGCTTCCAGTGGGCAGGATGAATTGCCCAGCTTCCATTGGGCAGGGTGCATGGCCCAGATTCCAGTAGGAAGGGTGGATGACCCAGCTTCCTGTGGGAAGGCTGTATAGCTAAGTTTCACGTGGGCAGGGCTCTTGGCCCTGCTTCCAGTGGACAGGGTGCATGGCTCATCCTCCAGTGTGAAGGGTGCATGGCTCAGCATCCAGTAGGCATGGTGCATTACCGAGCTTCCAGTGGACAGGGTGAATGGCCTAGTTTCCAGTGGCAAGGCTGTATGGCCCTCCTTCCATTGGAGAGGGTGCATGACCCAGTCTCCAGTGGGTAAGGTGGATGACCCAGGGTCCATTGTTAAGGGTGTATGGCTATGCTTAAGTTGGGCATGGTGGATGACCCAGCTTCCATTAGGCTGGGTGCATGACACAGCTTACAGTGGGCAGGATGAATTGCCCAGCTTCCATTAGGCAGGGTTCATGACCCAACTTCAAGTAGGCAGGGTACATGGCCCAGCTTCCAGTTTGCAAAGTGGATGACCCAAGCTCCCTTGTGACGAGTGTATAGGTCAGCTCAACCTGGGCATGGTGCATGACCTAGCTTCCATTGGGCTGGGTGCATGGCCCAGCTTCCACTGGGCAGGGTACATGGAACAGCTTCTAGTGGGCAAGGTGCTTGGCTCAGCTTCCAGTGGGCAGAGTGCATGACCCAGCTTCCAGTGAGTAGGGTGTATGGCCAAGCTTCCAGTGGGCAGGATGCATGGCCCAGCTTCCATTGGGCAGGGTGCATGACAAAGCTTCCAGATTGCAGGGTGCATGGCCGAGCTTTCTTTGAGAAGGGTGTATGGTTAATATTAAAGTGGGCAGGGTGCGTGGCCCAGCTTCCAGTGTCCAGGGTGGATGACCCAGCATCCAGAGGAAGGGTGAATGGCTGACCTTAAAGTGGGCAATGAGCATGACCAAATTTCCAGTAGACAGGGTGCATGTCCAGCTTTCAGTGGGCAGGGAGCATGGCCCAGGTTCCAGTAGAAAGGGGGCATGGCTCAAATTCCAGTAGGCAGGGAGTATGGATCAGGTTCCAGAGGGCAAGACGCATGGCACAGCTTCCAGTGGGCAGAGTGTATGGTTCAGCTTCCAGTGGACATGGTGTATGGCCCAGCTTCCAATGGGCATGGTGTATGGCTCAGCTTCTAGTGGGCAGGGTGCATGGCCCAGCTTACAGTGGGCAGGATGGATGACCTAGCTTCCTTTGGGAAGAGTGTATGGCAAAGCTTCCAGTGTTAAGGATGCATGACCCAGCTTCCAGTTGACAGGGTGTAGGGCCCAGCTTCAAGTGGGAAGGGTGCATAGCCCATCTTCCAATGGGTAAGTTGCATGGTCCAGCTTTCAGTGGGCAGGGTGCATAACACAGCTTCCAATGGACAGAGTGTATGGCCCAGCTTCCAGTAGGCAGGTTGCATTGTCCAGTTTCCATTAGGCTGAGTGCATGGCCCAGCTTCCAGTGTTAAGGATGCATGACCCAGCTTCCAGAGTGAAGGATGCATGGCCTAGGCTCCAGTGGGCATGGTGGATGACTCAAGTTCCTGGGGGAAGAGTGTATAGCTCATCTTCCAGTGGGAAGGTGGCAAGACCCAGCTTCCAGCGGGCAGAGTACGTACCCTAGCTTCCAGTGGGCAGGGTGCATGAGACAGCATCCAGCGAACAGGGTATATGGCTCACCTTTCGTTGGGTAGGGTGCATGAACCAACTTTCAGTGGGCATGGTGTTGGCCCAGCTTCCAGTGGGCAGGGCGCATGGCCCAGCTTCAATTGGGAAGGGTGCATGTCCCAGCTTCCAGTGGGCAGGGTGCATGACCCAGCTTCCACTGGACAGGGTGAATGGTCCACCTTCCAGTCGGCAGGCTGTGTAGTCCATCTTCCATTGGAGAGAGTACATGGCCAAACTTCCAGGGAGCAAGGTGCATTACCCAGTTTCCAGTAGGCAGGGTGAATGGCTCAGCTTCCAATGGGCAAGGTGGATGACCCAGGTTCCAGTGTGAATAGCGTATGGCTCAGCTTAACTTGTGCATGGTGCTTGAACAAACTTCCATTAGACAGGGTGCATGACCAAGCTTCCAATGGGCAGGATGAATTGCCCAGCTTCCATTGGGCAGGGTGCATGGCCCAGATTCCAGTAGGAAGGGAGGATGACCCAGCTGTCTGTGGGAAGGTTGTATAGCTAAGCTTAACGTGGGCAGGGTTCTTGGTCCTGCTTCCAGTGGACAGGGTGCATGGCCCATCCTCCAGTGTGAAGGGTGTATGGCCTAGCATCCAGTGGGCATGGTGCATTACCCATCTTCCAGTGGACAGGGTGAATGGCCTAGCTTCCAGTGGCAAGGCTGCATGGCCCTGCTTCCATTGGAGAGGATGCATGACCCAGCTTTCATTGGAGAGGGCGCATGGCCCAGCTTTCATTGGAGAGGGTGCATGGCCCAGCTTCCAGTGGGTAAGGTAGATGACCCAGGGTCCAGTGTGAAGAATGTATGGCTATGCTTAAGCTAGGCATGGTGCATGACCCAGCTTCCATTAGGCTGGGTATATGATCCAGCTTTCATTGGGCAAGTTGTGTGGCCAAGCTTACAGTGGGCAGGATGAATTGCCCAGCTTCCATTGGGCAGGGTACATGACCCAGCTTCCAGTAGGCAGGGTAGATGACCCAGCTTCCTGTGGCAAAGTTGTATGGCTAAGCGTAACGTGGGCAGGGTACTTGGCCCTGCTTTAACTGGACAGGGTGCATGGCCCAGCATCCAGCGAGAGGATGCATGGCCTAGCATCCAGTAGGCAGGGTGCATGACCCTAGCATCCAGTGGCAATGCTGCATGGCCCTACTTCCAATGGAGAGGGTGCATGACCCAGCTTCCATTGGAGAGGGTGTAGGACCCAACTTCCACTGGGCGGGGTACATGGCCCAGCTTCCAGTAGGCAGGTTACATTGTCCAGCTTCCATTAGGCTAAGTGCATGTCCCAGCTTCCAGTGTTAAGGATGCATGACCCAGCTTCCAAAGGGGAGGGGTGCATGGTCCAGGCTCCAGTGGGCATGGTGGATGACCCAAGTTCCTGTGGGAAGAGTTTATAGCTCATCTTCCAGTGGGAAGGGGGCAAGACCCAGCTTCCAGTGGTCAGAGTGCGCACCCTAGCTTCCAGTGGGCAGGGTGCATGAGACAGCTTCCAGCGAACAGGGTATATGGCTCTCCATTCATTGGGTAGGGCGCATGAACCAACTTTTAGTGGGCATGGTGTTGGCCCAGCTTCCAGTGGACAGGGCGCATGGCCCAGCAACCATTGGGCAGGGTGCATGTCCCAGCTTCCAGAGGGCAGGGTGCATGACCCAGATTCCAATCGACAGGGTGAATGACCCAGCTTCCAGTCGGCAGGCTGCATGGCTCTTCTCCCATTGGATAGGGCACACGGCCCAACTCCCAGAGGGCAGGGTACAAGTCCCACCTTCCAGTGGCAAGGTGGATGACCCATGTTCCTGTGTGAAGAGTGTATTGCTCAGCTTAACGAGGGCAGGGTGCATGGCCCAGCTTCCATTGGGCAATGTGCATTGCCTAGCTTCCATTGGACAGGGTGCATTACCCAGTTTTCAGTAGGCAGGGTGCATGGCCCAGATTCCAGTGGGAGAGGTGGATGACCCAGGTTCCAGTGTGAAGTGCATGGCACAGCTTAACTTGGGCATGGTGCATGACCCAGCTTCCATTAGGCTGTGTGCATGACCCAGCTTCCATTAGGCTGTGTGCATGACCCAGCTTCCAATAAGCAAGTTGTATGGCCAAGCATCCACTGGGCAGGATGAACTGCCCAGCTTCCATTGAGCAGGGTGCATGGCCAAGCTTCCAGCAGGAAGGGTGGATGACCCAGCTTCCTTTGGGAAGGTTGTATGGCCAAACTTAACCTGGGCAAGGTGCTTGGCCCAGTTTCCAGTGTCCATGGTGCATGGCAAATCCTCCAATGGGAAGAATGCATGGCCCAGCATCCAGTGGGAAGGGTGCATGACCCAGCTTCCAGTGGACAGGGTAAATGGCCTAGCTTCCAGCGGCAAGGTTTCATGGCTCTGCTTCCATTGGAGAGGGTGCTTGACCCAGCTTCCATTGGATAGGGTGCAGGACCCAACTTCCAGTGGGAGGGTGCATGGCCCAGCTTAACGTGGGCATGCTGCATGACCTAGCTTCCATTGGGCTGGGTGCATGACCCAGCTTCCAGTGGGCAGGGTGAATGGCCTAGCTTCTAGTGGGAAGGGTGCATGGCCCATCTTCCAATGGGCATGGTGCATGGTCCAGCTTTCAATGGGCAGGGTGCATGACACAGCTTCCAATGGAAAGGGTGTATGGTCCTGCTTCCATTGGCAGGTTGCATGGCCCAGCTTCCATTGGGCAGGGTGCAAGGCCCAGCTTCCAGTGGTAAGGATGCATGACCCAGCTTCTAGGGGAATGGGTGCATGACCCAGGCTCCAGTGGGCAGGGTGGATGACCCAAGTTCCTGTGGGAAGAGTGTATAGCTCATTTTCCAGTGGGAAGGGGACAAGACCCAGCTTCAAGTGGGCAGGGTGCATGGCCCAGCTTCCAGTGAGCAGGATGCATGACCCAGCTACCAGTGGACAGGGTGAAAGACACAGTTTCCAGTCGGTAGGCTGTATGGCCCATCTTCCATTGTAGAGGGTACAATGCCCAACTTCCAGTGGGCAGGGTGCATGACCTAGCTTCCAGTTGGCAGGGTACATGACACCGCATCCATTGGGCAGGGAGTATGGCCAAGCTTCCAGTAGTCAGGCAACATGGCCCAGCTTCCAGTGTTAAGGATGCATGATCCAACTTCCAGGGAGAAGGGTGCATGGCCCAGGCTCCAGTGGGCAGAGTGGATGACCCAAGTTCCTGTGGGAAGAGTGTATAGCTAATTTTCCAGTGGGAAGGGGCAAGACCCAGCTTCCAGTGGGCAGAATGCATGTCCCAGCTTCCAGTGGGCACGGTGCATGACCCAGCTTCCAGTGGACAGGGTGAAAGGCCCACCTTCCAGTCGGCAGGCTGCATGGCTCATCTTCCATTGGAGAGGGTACATGGCCCAACTTCCAGGGAGCAGGGTGCATGACCCAGCTTCCAGTGGGCAGGGTGCGAGGCCCAGCTTCCAATGGGCAAGGTGGATGACCCAGGTTCTAGTGTGAAGACTATGGCTCAGCTTAACTTTGCATGGTGCATGACCCCGCTTCCATTAGGCTGGGTGCATGACCAAGCTTCCAGTGGGCAGGAAGAATTGCCCAGCTTTCATTGGGCAAGGTGCATGGCCCAGCTACCATTGGGCAAGGTGGATGATCAAGGTTCCAGTGTGAAGAGTGTATGCCTAAGCTTAACTTGTGCATAGTGCATGACCCAGCTTCCATTAGGCTGGGTGCTTGACCAAGCTTCCAGTGGGCAGGATGAATTGCCCAGCTTCCTTTGGGCAGGGTGCATAGCCCAGATTCCAAAAAGGAAGGGTGGATGACCCAGCTTCCTGTGTGAAGGTTGTATGGCTAAGCTTAACGTAAGCAGGGTGCTTGGCACAGCTTTTAAGTGGACAGGGTGCATGGCCCATCCTCCAGTGGGATGGATGAATGGCCTAGCATCCATTGGGCAGGGTGCATGACCATAGCTTCTAGTGGCAAGGCTGCATGGTCCTGCTTCCAATGGAGAGGGTGCATGACCCAACTTCCATTGGAGAGGGTGCAGGATCCAACTTCCAGTGGGCAGGGTGCATGGCCCAGCTTCTAGTGGGCAAGTTGGATGACCCAAGTTCCCTTGTGAAGAGTGTATGAGTCAGGTTAACTTGGACATGGTGCATGACCTAGCTTCCATTGGGCTGGGTGCACGGCCCAGCTTCCAGTGGGCAGGGTGCATGGTCCAGCTTCTAGTGGTCAGGGTGCATGGCTCAGCTTTCAGTGGTTAGGGTGTATGGCCCAGCTTCCAGTGGGCAGGATGCGTGGCACAGCTTCCATTGGGCAGGAAGTATGACCTAGCTTCCAGTGGGCAGGTTGCATGACGCACCTTTCAGAGGGCAGGTTACATAGCCCAGCTTCCAGAGGGCAAGGTGCTTGGTCGATCTTTCTTTGAGAATGGTGTATGACTCATATTAAAGTGGGCAGGGTGCAAAACCCACATTTCAGAGGGCAGGGGGCATGACCCAGTTTCCAGTGGGCAGGGTGCATGGCCCAGCTTCCAGTGTCCATGGTGGATGATCCTGCATCCAGAGGGAAGGGTGAATGGCTGACTTTAAAGTGGGAAATGAGCATCACCAAATTTCCAGTAGACAGGGTGCATGTCCAGCTTCCAGTGGGCAGGGAGCATGGCCCAGGTTCCAGTAGGAAGGGGGCATGGCTCAAATTCCAGTAGGCAGGGTGTATGGATCTGCTTCCAGTGGGCATGAAGCATGGCACAGCTTCCAGTGGGCAGGGTGTAT
>JAYMFT010187711.1:0-42153 GCA_038088735.1 Panulirus argus
TTTTTTTTTTTTTTTTTTTTTTTTTTTTTTTTTTTTTTTTTTTTTTTTTTTACTGTTCCAATACAGTGAAATATTTCACTTTAAGAGTGCCCATATTATTCTTCGTTGATCATGTAACCAAATTCTCGTGTGTCAAGGGGAACTGGCTTCCAAATCACCTCATAGGGAGAGCAGTATCATCAGAATAATCCACTGATTTAGATAATCAGCTAGAAGTTGAGGCAAAGTGCCTCCGGAGGATGTCCAGTACACGATAGGGTATAAACTGACTGTGTTTAGGTCTCATTTAAGGTACCTGTTACATGATGATCTTGTTCAAGATACCATCTTTAGAGGGTCATGTATGATATATCCATTGAATGGGGGAAGACCATTATATTTTGGCCTTATTTAAAGCATCCAGTATTCGTGAGATTTAATTTATGTGTATGTAAATGAGGTCATGTTGACAGCGATTTACCTTAATTTAGCATTTTCTCAGAACAGCCATTTCAAAGTACCAGTCTCAGTCACTCCATCAAAGTCAAGTTGTAAAATATCAATTTGTGTGTCTTGGCATGCCATTGGTTTCACTGTTTATCTTACCATTGTTCATACATTTGTTAACTGCAACATACTTCTTTGTATCTTTGAATATCCTTAAGAGTTCAGAGTGGTATGCTTTAGTCCTGGTGACTTGAAATGTGTCTTTCTAATGAAATCCAGTTAAATTGTTTGACTGTATCTCCAATGGATGAGGCTAGGATAGTTAACGAGCTGATTGATCTTATTCATTGCATAGGAAGTTGGATGTTTGAGAGAGATCTTAATGTAGGATGTCATCATTTAGACATTCAGTCATAACTTATCTGTCATCTCCCATCGTTACCAGTCTTTCATCATCCCGCCCTCAACACGTAAATCAGGACCATGTGTGAATATCAAGGCAGTGTATGAATATCAGGACTGTGTGAATATATCAGGGTAGTGAGTGAATAGCAAGTCTGGAGTTAACCTTATTACCATTTTACTTAGTGCATTAGAATGTCCCCCTCCCCTGTTCTGTCTTGACTGAAGCACTGCTGCTGCACTAGATCACTGCTGCTCTACTGCATCACAGTTGCTGTACTGGGGCATTGCTGCTCAACTGGGTCACTGTTGCTGCACTGGGTCACTGCTGCTGCGAAGGGGCACTGATCTTCTTGTACCAGTATATTATTTCTGTGCTGGGACAGTGGTGCTGTACTAGGACATTAATGCTGCTCGGGGATTCGTCACTGCGCTGGGAAACTGATGCTGTACTTGAGCAATGCTGCTATATTAGGTCATTGCTTCTATACTTGGTTACTACTGCTGTACTGGGTCACAGCATTTGTGCTGGAGTAGCAGCAGTAGCAACAGACAGCATGTTTCTAATAATGCTGTACCATAGTATGCAGCAGCTACTGGAGGAGATTAATGTTGGGTTCCTTGTTAAAGAAATCTTCTCATTTGAGTGAGAGGCTTTCATTAGATGTGCCTCAGAGTGAAGGAGTTCAGCATTATTTCTCATGCTGCAAAGTTCCTGTCCTCATTACTGGTCAGGGAATCACTCATATGCAAGTCAGTGCCATCACATTATGTATGTCAGGCCTAGTGTCAAGGGAGCATGATCTTGCCACAGAGAAGAATGGCATGGTATAGTCAATGCCAGGTCAAGGGATGATGGCAGGGGAGGCAGTAGTTGAGGGCCACACAGGAACACCTGCCTAGGTGTTGTCTTGGCATCTTTGATTGGAACTCGAGACACATTTATCTCATGCTTTTTACAATAGCACTGATGGCCACAGCCTCCTCACCTGCTGTGCAAGTTTTACATTAAACTGTTTGAATCTCAGATTCCTTCTCCTTGATTCTCATCTTGCACTTTAGCTTCATCTGGTAATACCATCCATCTCATTCTTATGATTTTATGATTATTCTCCATACTTTTTCCAAATTTTTTTCTCTACTCAACCCCCCCCCCCCCAATGGCTAGCATGGCTAGATAACTACACTAGTAACAGATTTGGTTTGATAATATGTTGTATTGATCCCGGCCTCCCTGTGGAAATTGGAGTTGAATGCTGTTGAGAGATTCATGTGACTTTGTAGTAAAGATTGTTGGCTATATCAAAATTTCTTGTGATGAAAAACTCATATGTCACGCACTCCGTCATCATCTCCTGTAGACTACCCCAGTCTTAGTCTTTGCCCTTACTAAACCCTGATGGATTTTCATGAAATGCATCTTTTTTCATTTCAATTGAATGGCATTAATGTTCCAAAGTGGTGCTTAATTTTGCATACATACATTCACTCACTCATGCCTACTTAACTTTTATTACTCGTCACTTACTTTACTCAATGATTATAGATATTGATCAGACTCGCCATGATTATTCAGTTCCATTTGCTGCTTAGGTTAGAATATTCAGATTCGAAAGCTGACATTTGGTTCCCAGGTTCATGTCCTCATCCTGAATCCTGGGGAATGTTGACTTTGATCATACTTCCTGAGATTAATAATTTGTGTAGGATAGAGGCAATGGAACAAAGATGTTGCCCTGATGAAGCTGACCTCTCCCGCTGCTCGAGTTTGGATTCACAATATGGCGCGACTGATGGCATTTGTAAGTTTGCCACCACATGTTGAATCAAGGAGAAGACTGGATGGATCTGGAAAACATGCAAGTGTGAGGCCTTTCAGTCAGTGAGTGTTCCCCTACTCCATGCACCCTTGTGAGCGCTGGAAATTGCCACTTGTAGATGGGGAGAGGTTGTACATGTGCAGGAAGGAGATGGACCTATTTAAAAGTTTGGGGGAAAGAGGGAGAGAGGAGAAGAAAAGGTTATAAGGGGAAGAGGCATGTTTTAAGGGCATAGGAGTTAGGGAGGGCACATGATTTGAAGCTTCTAGCAAGGTGACTGCTCTATATTGTGTACTTGCTCACTTCATCATTAGTAATCACACTGCCAGATGTTGACCAACCCAGTAGTAGTGCCAGGGCTTAGGAAATGAACTCTTTTGGAGTGAGGAGGTACTCCTTTCTGTCCAGTAAATGTGAGATAGCCTTGCCAAAAATTATTTCATGCTCCTGGTGTAACCGCTTGTAACCAGAATTCACTAATACCATTTATGTGAGTATTATCAAAAATGAAAAGTGAACATAAGTTCCTTACTGTGTTAGGAAGGAGCTTCATTAAGAAAATATATTGTCGTTACAGTGTGTAGTTGGAGCATACACTGTAAGTAAGTATAAGGTGTGAAGGTACGTTAGGGGCAGGCTATTGTTAGAGGTTACTGTAGGTGAATATTTTGGCACACAGTCCCACACAATGACACATTGTTTATTGAAGGAATATAAACATTCTTTGTTCATGTAGACCTGTTTCATGGATTAGGTCAACTTGTTTAGCCTCTATTAAAGTTTTCTTTATCTACATACATGTATCTCACAGAAAGGTGTTTTTTATACGTCATATAGATTTGTTTTAGAGAGGTTTTTGGCATCCTCAGAAGGTCCATGTAAGATGTAGATGTCCCACAGAAGGTTGTTATAAGATGTAGACATCCCACAAAAAGCTGTTGTAAGATTTAGACAACCCACAAAAGGTTGTTATAAGAAGTAGATGTCCCACAAAATGTTTTTCTAAGATGAAGGTTGTTTGAATGTGAGGCTGCTGTTTGCAAAATCAGTAGAAGAGAACTATAAGGTATAGATGTTATTTAGAGAACTATAAGGTATAGATGTTATTTAGAATGTTTTTATACATGCATGCTGTGGATACTTACATTCATTCTCTAAGTGTCATGTCTGATCACCAGATCCACAGCCACTCTAACAGCCAGGCCACACAGACATCTCTGTGGTTTCCCCCCAGCTACTTCATATGCCCTAGTTCAGTCCACTGTCAGCATGTCGCCTTCTGTATACCACAACACTCCAGTTCACTCTATCCCACGCACATCTTTCACCCTTTTGCATGTTCAGGCCCTGAGCACTCAAAATATTTTTCATTCCACTCTTCCATCTCCAAGTTGGTCTTCCCCTTCTTCTTGTCCCCTCCTTCACTTTGGACAGGTATATCCTCTTTGTCAACCAGTCCACACTCATTCTTTCCATATTCCCAAACCATTTCAGCACACCTTCAGCTCTTTCAACTATACTCTTCTTAATACCACACCTCTCATACCTTTAATTACTCACTCAACCAAACCACCTCTCACCACATATTGTCCAAAAACATTTAATTACCAACACATCATCCCTCCTCTGCACATCCTCATCTATTGACCATGCCTCATGCCCATACAACATTGATGGGACATACCTTGAAACATACATATTTTTGCCCTCCCAAATAATGACTTCTCTTTCAACATTCCCCCTCCCACCCTTACCTAACCCTATGACTCATTTCTACTTTCATAGTTTCATTTGCTGCCATTTCCACTCCCAGATATCTATAATACTTCATTGCCTCCACATTTTTTCTATTCAAACTCACACCTCAGTTAACCCATCCCTTTGCCCTACTAAACTTAACCTTGATTTTATACACATTTACTCTTAACTTTTTCCCTTCACACACACTCCCAATCTCAGACACCCAACTTTTTCCCTTCACACACTCTCCCAATCTCAGACACCAACTTCTGTAGTTTCTTACTTGAAAATGTTACTTGTGCTGTGTCATCAGCAAACAACTAACTCACCTCCCAGGCCCCCCTTAACCCTTATAGACTGCATACTCACCCATCTCTCCAAGATCTTTGCATTTACTTTCCTCACCACCCCACCATAAACAAATTAAACAGCCATAGTGATATCATACACCCCTGCTGAAGACCAGCCTTCACATGGAATCATTCACACTCCTCTCTACCTACTTATTCACGTACCTTACAATACGCCCTTGACAAAAACTTCTTCCCACTTCTAGTAGCTTTCCTATCACACCATATATTCCTAAGACCTTCCACAAGGCATCTCTATCCACCTTTTCATATGCTGTCTCCAGATCATTAAATGCCTCATAAAAATCCTTCTGCTTCTATAAGTATTTCCCACATGCGTTCTGTGAAGCAAACACCTGGTCCACACATTCCCTACCACTCCCAAAACCACATTGCTCTCCTCCAATACTCTGTATGTGCATTCACCCTCTCAATTACTACTCTTCCATACAACTTATCAGGTACACTTAACAAACTAACACCCCTGTAGTTCGAATACTCACCTTCATCCCTCTTGCCTTCATACAGTGGCACTGTGCATGTATTCTGCCAATTCTCAGGCACTTTACCATAATCCATACATACTATGAAAATCCCCACTAACCAGTCAACAATGCAGTCACCCCCTTTCTTAAGAAATTCAACTGGAATACCATCTACTCAGCCACCTTGCCACATTTCATCTTACACAAGGCTTTCACCACCTCTTATCCCCCTCACCAAACTATTTTCATGACTCCCTTACTTTACTTACCTTCCCTACCTAAAAACCATACATCAGCCACCTTATCATCAAACACATTCAACAGTCTTTCAAAATACTCACCCCCCCCCCCTCACCTCATCACTACCTGTTACCACTTCCCCTTTTGCCCCTTTCTCTGATGTTCCCATTTGTTCTCTTGTTTTTCTCACTCTATTAACCTCCTCCTAACATATCTTATTTTTCCTGAAGTTCACTGATACTCATTCTCCCAAAAGTTTCATATGCCCTCTTTTTCAACCCCTGCACCCCCCACTCATTCATAAGAAATTCAGCTTCAGTACCATCCACTCCAGGTGCCTTGCCACATTTCATCTTATGCAAGGCTTTTACCATCTCCCTTCTCTTCACCAAACCACTTTCCATGACTATCTCACTGTACATACCTCTCCCACCGAAACACCCTACATCTGGCACCCACCCTATCATCAAACAAATTCAACAGACTATCTTACATCTATTAACTCAAGTACTCAGAGCTTTTAAGATCACTAAACTGTAGTTTTTAGTAGTCTCTGAGCTTATTCCTGATTCTTAATGACTAGAATTAAAGTAAACTGGATTATGGCAATTATTTGCATAGCTTGGTGATTGTTGCAGATGTTCCTTTAAGTCATTTATGCTTTACTTTGATATACTAGTATTTTTACCAGTGGGTCAATTGGATTTATATGTCCACTAAAGGTAACTATATATTCTTTCCACAGGCCATATATGATATGCTGGGAACCAACTCAGCTAGTCGCCCTGCGGATAGTGCTGAAGAGCGAGCAAAAGCAATTTTCTCAAAGATGGATGAAAACAATGATGGCAACCTAACTCAGGAAGAGTTCCTTAAGGGTTGCTTGCTAGACGAAGAGCTCTCAAAGATGCTCACACCGGGAGCTTAATCTTCCTATTTTATTTGAGGATAATATCAGTCTGATAGCATAGCCTAGCATGAAGCTACTGTACTAGTGGCTAATCAAGGAGATGGTAGACAGCCCTCATCACAAATAGTAAACAGTAGTATCGATAAAAGAAATAGCATGTTTTTTGCCATCATGTGACAGACACCAAAGATAAAAATATTCACAAGTCTTCAGCTGTGTATGGTCCATACTAGGAGCTAGTAAATTTAGTTGGTCTTAGCACTAATCTTAACAAGGCAGTACCAGCAGAGCTGTTGACACTCCTGTGGGTTAGCTAAGGCAGGTTTGGGAAGTAAATAGTTACATATTTTGTGATAGGTATTCTGTACATTCATGCTAAAGACAAGTGACTGTTGAAACAGTCAGTACCAAAAGGATGACTGAAAATGTTTCCCATAAATATTTCATGTATTATTAATATTTCCATGCATTTTGGTATCAGGGCAATGATATTTGTATGTCTCTCTTAGGGTCTTATAGGAAGCTTTCATAATGTCAAAATGTGATCAGGTTCTTTACTGTTGTTACTAGAAATTACTTTTACAATTTCTGTTTCCATGTTTGTATTATAAGTGGTTTCAGTTCTTTCAGAAACACACACACACACACACACACAATTATATTGGTGTTCAGCAGCACAAGGATGCTATTTAGTTGAAACTATATAAAGACAACAACAGAGATTGTAGAAGCTTTGTCAGTGATTGTAGAGTATAGATTGTGTAGAAATTTTTCCTTAATTGTTGTGAGGTTTCATTGAGTGCACAAAAATGAGTTGTATTGAACCCTTTTGTCTGGTGTACAAGGAAAATTACTTTAGTGATATCAGGTACTGTAGTTTCAAGGTTGTTGATTGTGACATAGTCAGCATTAGGAAGCTTACCACAGAATTTTGTACAGCTCATATTTAGGCAGATTTGAGTTCAACAATTTCTAAAGTAGAGCTAAAAATCGCTGACTGTATCACAGCTTTTGTCTAAACACTGACCATTTAGTGTACTTTGAATGAGCGAGCTGTTATAGACTTGTACAACGATCTGATATTTAAAATGTTTATTAATTTGTCATAGATCCTTTCATAACATATTTCTTCATTCTGAAGGATTTATGCATTTCTTAAGCTTGTGTTTTCATGACCTGCGACTAGATTACAAAACTAACCCACTGGAAGTGGTTAGCATGGCATATTTTTTCTCTGATGTTAGAGAATTATGTCTTTTTGGATACTTAACACAAAGGACAGACTTGTTGATCTTGTCACTGAGTGCTGAAGGCCAAATAATGCCTTCACAAGGACATACGTCTCATTTTTTGTTTCTCATGCTCATTTTGAGAGGCAGTGACCAACTGTAAATAGCCAATAACTAATCATCTTTACATCTCCAGCCTAGCCTTTTTTCTCAGAGCACACTACTGTATGCAGTAAATTATGGGAACATTGTAAATGTGGCAGTGGCAGGATTCCACTTAACACACTTTTTTTCACTTTACACATAGTCCATATCCGTGATAGGAATTAAATGGACAGTATTTGGTAAGACATTAAATTGTTCATGTAATGAAAATGCAATACATGATTAATAGCATAAGTAGTGATTTAGAGACATTTGGATTAGAAGACAGTTGTATCTCATTGTGGGGATCAGTGCAAGCTATTGAAACTTATTTGCATACTAAAGATGTATGACTACTGTATATGAAGGAATATAAAGATTTATAACCAGCAGCCATATTAGGATAATTAGAAAAGGTAAATATATAGTATATAGAAATTTTAATATGATATTTGCCTAAGAGGCAGCATAGTTAATCTTCTCATCTGTTTAAATTATTTACTTCGTCTGCAGTGTATGTTCACCTGTTTGCAACAATAGCACAGTAATATTTTGGGCATTCACTGGTACTCATCTATAGTTCGTTAAACACAAAATAAGATTTTCTTAAAATTCAGACCACACTTGGGCTTATCCTACTGTTAACTTAAAATGTACACAGTTGCATCTGTATAAATATAGCCTTGACACATCTCAACATGACATCACAGGTATACAGTACCATTATACCCTTGATAGTCTTATCTGTGGTTCCTGCTGCCCTTCCTCAACTACACTTCTTGTAATGTTTGCAGCTTTTTGTAGTATGACAGAATAAGAATTACCACTGTTAGAGATCCAGAGTATTATAACATCTGATTGTGCTCTTTCATGGTAGCATGGCTGAAACATTTGAGTAATAGGGTTTGATAAGAAAATTGGAAGTATCTTCATTTCCATGTAAGTTTTTCTGATATTGGATAGCATCAGTTTTCCAGGTTTTACTGATTTTCTCTAAATCTTCAAATCATATTTGCAGAAATCTTTGAAAACATATCTTCAGCCCAGTATCCTTATGAACACTTGCAGTCTAAATAAATTGGAAGTTTATTCAGATCAGAGAATGAAACATTGTTACCAGTGGAGGTCTATATATGATGTGACAAGCAACTAAACATAAAATGCCAAGTGAAGAATACAGCATAGTTTCATTTATATTCAGATAAAGGTATTATAGTCTCTCTTTGTAATATACATATGTCTTTGGTTTAGGACTGCAGTGAAAATAATCTCCCAAGATATCAGGTGTTTATACCCAAGGAAATATAGTGAAATTAATGATAATGTTGGGGAGTGGAAATTCTGTATGTAAAGTAGTTATGCCATTTCTGCTTTTCCTTATCACATTTATTATTCATGAGTATGATTTGAATAAAAAAGAAAGGAAAAATTTAGCCGTGCCAGAGCACTTAGTGTATTTAGAACTCCAAAGTAGTTTGTATATTATATACTTAAACTGTGGTAGGTATTGCTCTAAGCTTTTGGCATCTTTGGAAAATGGTTCTGAGGAAAGCTTCACAGGTTTCTTTTGTCATGCAGCTATTGTTGTGGAAATGATGAATGATAGCATATAACTATGAGGTCATTTCAAGGAGAAATGTTTCCTCCTGATGTTACATTTATATAAGTTAACACACATACACACACATTATTATTATTATATATATATATATATATATATATATATATATATATATATATATATATATATATATATATAATGTACAGTAGACTGCACTTGCTGGTTCCTCTGATGAACTGAATTAAATGGTTAACCTAATGTGACAGAACAGAATCTCTCTCTTGCCTTATTGTGGTAACTGCACTTTGCAAGCAAATTTTTCTTAGGGTTATTATTACTCTTCATGTTCATTGTCATTTTATTGGACTTACTTGAAATGAGATTCTCAGTTTAATAAGGGATCAGAGATTTAAGCTTAAGGTAGGGAATAATGAAATTAATTCAAAACACAGATCATACAGAGGCCATATCTGGCAGGACCTACTGTGCTTGTTTATGTGTATTTTGTATGTGTATGTATGTACAGTCTCTTTTCCTTTCTTTCCCATTGCATTAAGCCTGACAAACCAGGAGCCCCAGTCATCCATATTATGTAAATTTATGTTTTGCCAAGTTCCTTTCCAGTATAATCATCATTTTATGTTTGTAAGAATTGCTATCGTATTTTTTTTCTAACAGTATCAGAAAGTAATAGTTATGTTTTATACTATGATGTAAAGTCATCATATGATGGTTGATTTTAAGTCATTCTTTATCATTGTTCACTGAAAAATGTGTACATAGAAATTTCCTACAAAATCCACAGTTGAGTAGGTTCACACAGTAAGATTTTACATAAGAATGACAGTAACCATAATTTAGCATTCATAAACACAAGGAAAAAGTATACTAGCTTTTAAAAATTAGATAGTTTTATTTATGCTAGATATAACTTTTTTTTTCCTTTCCCATTTATCTAAATTGATTGATGTTTCATTCCTTTATATGGTCTTTTATGGGTGATTCCCTGCCAAGGTTTGTAATGAGTGATCATAACACAAGCATTCCAGTGCATTGGTCAGACATGGTGTGCATAGGGAAAAGTGTGTTGCAAGCACATCTTTTTTTTTTTGTCATGCACACTCTCTGGGATGTGACTAATGTTTATTATAGTCAATTTTATGTTTAATCTGCTCTTACAGACCATTCCTTCAGAATTCTTTCACATTCCTCTTTGAGACAATATTTTCAACTTATCCCAATTAGAGAATAAGTGGCACATAAAAGAATCACATGTTCTTCTTAGAAGGGTTTTATGTAATAATTGTTTGAATACCATAATGCACAGCCTTTGTTCTTTGCTAATTACTGATTTAATACTAACTTCCCACCCTTCTGTGATATAATTGTTCTTGTGGTGTGTATGAGCATCTACAACTGTCTTGTGAACATGACCCCCAGATATAGATGATTGACATGACCTAAGACATTGCCGAAGAGAAGCTTGGGTCTAACGGTTGAAAATACTCATTATATATAACTTGAATATTAGTATCTCTTATTTGTCACATACTTTTTGGTATGATGGATTAGTTAACTTTTCTTATCAAAATACTTGGCAAAAATGTATAGATTTTTTTTCTAACTGTATTCCAGTGTAATTTTTAAAACTTGATTTAGATACTTGGCTTTTATGGAGCCTCTCATGTTTCCCTAAATGTTGTTATAATGGAAGAGACATTCATGTCCAAGTAATTCTTAAATTTTCTTTGTTTATTTGCTTTGCTTGGCTCAACTTGTAGTAGACAATCTGCACAAATGGTAACACCTGTAAATATCATTGTAGGATAAGGGATTGTGCCATGCTTGTAACACTCTTACCCTGATTATAATTTAGAAATCTGCAGGAATTAAGCCTGTGTTGAGATCAGTGGCTTGGATGTTATATATTATATTGCTAAACATGTAATTTTTGAAGGAAGGTAGTAAAATAAGTAAATTCATCCAAGGTTAATAAGCACTGATTTCTCCACAAGACCAATGTGGTTTATTGCCATCGCTGTCAGAATTACAAGGAATGTCTTCAGCCTGGCATTCTTTGGATGAGTGCTTAGTTAATAATAATGTTGAAGCCTGTGGTGAAGAGCCATTAGCTCAAAGAACATTCTGTATGTACACTAGAATAGTTTTGTTAAGAACCTATTTAAGTGTTTATTGTCGCTATTGGTACGAATGAAATTGTAGCATTTAATATCCTTCAGACCATATTCCTTCTCACCTGTAGACAGAGCTGCAGCCCAGTCTTGTCTTTATTCATGTTAGTGATGAGATGAGGAGTTGTGAGTCTGATATGAGACAGTAATAAGAATTACTTTCCTGTCTATTTTGAAGATCTTTTTAATAGTACCTTCATTAAGACAGCTGTTTAAGTTATGTTTGACACAAATGACAAAGTTAAGCTGAACCTCATCAGGTCAGGAATAATTGGAATGAAGTGATGCTAACCCTTGAAATTTTATGTATTTTACACAAGTGTCATGTTGTTCTGTGACAGTATTTTTACTAATTAGCAAACTCCATATCAAGAACTTAAAATCATACTATTATCAATATGGAGAGTATTTACCAGTGCATTGTGAAACATTATGGTGTGACTTTTTGAAAAGCAAATGACAAAATTTTAATTCTAATTCGATGATTGCAGTTCAATCAGGATTTTCTTAAGAGCACAAATGTGGAGTAATGTAAATCACCGTTTCTTAATCATTGTGCACAAATACAGTATAACTAAATGCTTTTGACTAATGTAATTGTAGAATTGAGAATTATTATACTTTGAGTAACAGTGTACAGATTATTCTGCACTGTCTCTTTCTCTTGGATGAGGACGTATCTGAGCATGATATATAAGGTTTACTGTAAATAAGATGTACAAAACTTGTATAGTGTACCTTGAAATACATTAATCAGCTGTATTTTGAAAAGCATTCATAATGAGGAAATTTGCCAGAATACTTTAGTTCTTTGATAGTGAGAAAGCTGTCAAAATACCCATGATATAGCTTTATGTGATACTGAGACTTAATGAAATGTTTTGTTAGTTTAGCCAGTCCTTATTATCAAAGTCAAACTGTTTGTAAAGAATAGTGTGCACAGTGTAGCTAGAGTTTTTGGTGGTCATTTTCTGTTTCTAGATTAATATGTGGCATGTGTTTGTGTTACTGAAGGAATTTTCTTGCCTTAAACAACTTGGATCTGTTTCTTTTAAGTTTTTATGAAATGTACAGTTAGTAGAATTTTTTTTATGGAGATTAATGGTTGTATGTAGTTCTTGGAAATGGCTTTATACTCTCCTGTAATACAGTAATAGTTTTACACCAGAATCATTATATTATTATAGATAAAATATTTATAATTATCTCTGTATTTGAAAAGTTAATGTGTGTGCATTAATTAATATAAAATGGAGAGTATTTAAAAAACAGTAAACCTCTGATATATCAGAATATACATGGAAGATCATTTTGTGGTAATTTGAAATCTCTGTTATGGAACATCAGAAATGTTGTCAAATATAGAATCATAAGAAATAGCATTAACAAGTTTTTTCTAAAAGTAGTAATGAATGCAGTTCTTCAGTAAAAATCTCGTACATCAGTTGGAATAATGAAACTGTTAAAAGCATTAAAGTAGTGTTGTGATATGGTTATGAGTGAGGGATATTGCCTTATATGGATGTATCCTATGATCTTTCATTGTTTAGCATGTTATTAAAAAAAATTGTTGATAACTAAAGAAAATTAATTTTTTTACAGGCCTATTATGCTTGACTAAATTTTTTGTATTTTCCCCAGTGTGCTCAAGTTTGAATCTGTTGAATTCACAGTGCTGCATTCTTTTATACTGGGGGTATCCCGTATTTTATAAGAGGAAAGAAATATTCAGTGAAATGTAGTGTGAAGCAAAAAAGTAAATAATTATCATTAATGTTTTAGGTTAATAATTAGCTTTTGAAAAGTTTCATTAGTGTCAGTAAATGTAATGAATCCTTTGCTTAAAGAAAACTTAGGGACTTAAATTATCATCAGGAAAATATCAATAGTTATGGGAAACAGTTTGAAGAAATGGAATTTGCCAATGAAAATTCATTTCACTCTGCCCAGGATATAATTTTTATTACAGTACCCATTAAGGCTCATCATTACTGATCTAGTCACACATTTTTTATTGTACTTGGGTTGCACCAGCCTTGTTGGAATATAAACTTATATAAACTTTGTGTTTTTCCAGTAATAAAGATAATTTGAAATTTTAATCTTGGGATTGGTTTATTGACCATGTTACTAGCTTGAGTTTTTGTTTCTCATCATTGGCACACATTTATTTTATGAATAACTTGATTTGATTGTACTGTTCAAAATGTATGTAAGAAATACAACCATGGCATACTCCTTGAAAGCATTAGTGATATAATGTAGTACTTTTCTCAAGACACTGAAGGTAAAGGGTTTTGGTGAAAAAGAAAGAATAGAGATTTGAAGTTATGAAAAACTATTTCTACATACAGGGAAGTCCAGTGAACAGGTGAAATATGAGAGTCCTACTGTTTGTTAGAACATAATATGGCAATAGCTCAATGATACCTTGTGATGTACCCACCATGCACTCTCCTCTTTTGCTGAATGTCCATGTCTTTAATTCAAAGCCATAATGTATCCACATTCTTGCATTTTCTTCCCAGGAAATTCCAGACTACACTAACAAGAGGTAAAATAGAGTGAAGATGGGAAGTATGGGTGGTAATAAAAAATGAGAGACTTACTCATTGGCCTTCCTTTTAGGAAGGAGTAGCTTTTTAAGAGTTCAAAACTCATCTTCCAAAAACAGGAATGGCCTTTAAGCAAGGGAAATGAGAGCATACCCAAATGAAAGGAGGTAGGAACTCTTAACTAGTGCATGGGAGAATTGGTGAGCTATGGTTAAGGAAAATAATACCTGTCAGACTCCTCACATATTCATTAACAGTTGATTAGTCTGCCTTAAAGAAACCCAAAAAATGTTTTACTAAAGAAATTCCTTGAGATAAGAGGTTTGTACAATAAGTGACTCCTTAACACCTTTGGTAATCCCAGAAATTATTCAGATAAGACAAAATATTTTCCCATTCTTCCTAAACTGACTGTACCCCAGATTTTAGAATTTATCTTACTTCATGTTGAAAGGTTTGAGAACACATCTCTACATTTAGAGCTTTATTAAAAATGAAAAATATGTTTCAAAGGATATAAAGGTATGATCCCAAGAAACGGCATATTTCATTTTAGCATTTAAATCAGACCCCTTCCAAAGTAATAGCAAAATTTAATCTGAGATTACCTAGAGATACAACTCTACAGTTCCCTGGATTACCAAGCCCCCATAGTTTTACCAAATTTGCCTTCCATTTCAATTCTGTTCAAAGATGTGCTTTGCTGCAATCTGTGTACCATCGTTCCTCTTGTGTTGAATGAGGTTAGATAGGTAAGCCAACTTTTGCACCAGAGTGGTCAGGTTCTCAAACAAAAGAATAACCTTCATCCAAATGAGTTGTGTACAGATATGTTTGTGGCTGAGGTTACACTCTTTGTTTTAATACTGAGGAGAGTGCTTATTGAGGTTCAGTACAGAAACCAACTTCTCTTACTTCAGCAGTAGCAAACTTTACAGTTTGATGAGTCACATAGCCTCCTGTATCCTGTAATACATAAACAGTTGGAAGCACAACTCTGTTGCAGGTTCTTTCTTTCTTTTTTTAATAAGACTGTTACAGGTCCCTCTTGACACACTTGGAAGTGGCAAGTGTTGAACAAATAATTCTATAATTGTACCCATAGAAAAAAATCTAGGGCAAATATAAAACACATATTATCATCATACAAAGTAAGAACCCTTCTAGTACCCATGAAATAAGCAAAAACAGCACAGTTTGGCAGAGTGAGAAAGTTAATTAACAGAAGAGAGCACTTTCAAAAAGTAAAGCAAAATGATGAGATGAAGAAAGTGACACTGAAAGAGGTAAGAAAATTATATAACAAAAGAACTCATTATAAGTTTAAATGCAAACAGAATGCTGGAGAATAGAAAGTGTATCAAAATAATATGTCAAGGGAATAGAGTGGAACCATTGAGGATAGGATTCGACTGGAATTTAATCTTATTTAAGAAGAAAACATAGACAAAGGAATGGTTTTTGAGTATGGACCATTCAGACAACATCTGAGGGACTATGACTGTAAGCAAGGCCACAGTTATAAGTGAGAACTGTTATTGCAGAAGAGGAACTAATCTAATTATTAAAGCAACAGTTGAAAAGAGGGACTTTGGAAATACAATGGTGCACATGAAAGACATTTAGTGACAGCAGTAGACTGAATGAGGGCATGTTAGCAAGTGCAGTGTACCTTATGAAGGACCAGCAGGACAGGCAATGGTAAATGTGAAGTACCATTTTGAAAAACAGTTGTCCATATTAAGGACACTAAAGAAAGGTTACAGTCCATGTAAAGATTGGTAGTGTATTGAAGGAAAGGCTATAGTCTTGGTTTAGGATGTTCAGGTAGGGGTAGGGAACAATTCAAAGAACTTTTAGAAACAAACAGTCCTAGAGAGGGATATTCAGTTGATGCAGTGATCCTTTTGGCTGGAAATTATTATGTTTTCCCAAAGAATATGCTATTTGGCCTCCAAATGGTCCATTGGCAGATGCCCAAAGTACCTCAGGAAAGGAATATCCAGCCTAACTAGACATGTTGATATTGGAAAAGAGTACTTGTAGAGCTTCTCTACCTTCTTTGAAGAGTCTTCTTAAGAGGGAGATTCCTGAAAAGAGCTAGATTGGAGCTTATCTTTTGAATGTGGTCATAGACTGTTTTGCTCTGAGGTTAGAGCAGTAAAAGGAGAAAAGTATGGAGTAAGCTCTCAGCCCGCAAAATAATCAAAAAAGAATGTACTCTTTAGTAGGGAGACTACTAAGATTAAATTCCATTTTCAGGAGTCAAATACTTGAAAATTACATTAGCATCAGATAAGTATCCACAAACAAAGGGATATTATGTTTAACCCTTTTTCTTCATGATTAAATTTTGGGTTGGTTCCAAAAAAGTGTCAGTTATCCACCACATAAAGATATTAGTTTAGGAAAGTACAGTATATCAAAACTGTTATTTCAAAGCTGAAGCTTAATTTTAAAGGATTGAATGCTGTTGACATCCCTTTAGTGTACCCATACATCTTTTTTAAAGGAAGTCATGCTGTTCCATTTTATCCAGCCTATAAGCATTAGTGTTAAGCCTTTTGCTCTCTTGCAGTTTAGGTACATATTGCCCTTTCAAGTACATAAATGACTGTATCTCATCATGCAATTCATAGAAGCATTACAGTAGAAGTCCATCACTTAGTCACTATACTTTTGTGATGTGACAGTCCACAGTGAATCTCTCCTCCAGGGGGCAGTTAAACTTACTGTGGTTGAACCCACATCCTCAAATATAATTCAGTTTTCATAGCAACATCTATTTTCACTAGATAAGGCTTTTTGATGTAGTATGCAGTGGAATTTACAGAACTGATGGTATGGGTTGACAGCAAATTTTCCTTACATTCTGTGGCAACTTCAGTTTTTTTAACCAAAATTTTAATGACCTATTTGTACAGTATGGGGAGAGTTCTACACTCTTAGTTCCTCATATCCTGAATGTACTGTGCCATCAAGTAGCCTTTTAAACTTTTGTAAGCTGCCAGCAGTCACTACTAATAATATTGTCTGTGACCAGACTTAAAGCATGTGCCGAGTGTACTCCTAATCTGTCTAGATCTCCCTTCAAATTGTTGGAGAGGTTATCAGGTGTTATTGTCTTTCATTAGAACCAGTTCTACAGACAGTTTTGTTATGTGTATATTTTCTTCAGCATCACAAATGAAAACTGCAGACTGTAACATGCGAGGTACATGTGTACTTTTTGTCAGTTGCAACCAAAACTTCAGTAAAGAACTTGATTTTGCCCTGGAGTTGCACTGCTCAGATTCTTTGATATATCAGTGATTCACTCTGCATTATATTTCTTGAGAGGCTCATATTTGCAAAAGCTTGCTGCTTAGTTGGACAGATTAATTTTGCAGAAGGTCCCTTTTCAAAATGGTTTCAATATTACAGCTTTTTGATGGACACTCACATCACATTCCTTTAACTGCAGCCTCAGTTTGTTGATAAGCATGAATAAAAACTGATTGCTGTTTTTTCAGCTACTGTTCTCATTTAGAAACTTTACCTTCATGCATCCTTCCTATATATTTATTGTATTTTTCACTATGGTTTGTTTTGTAGTGTTGCCAAATGTTGTATTTGTTTGCAAGAGTTCCTTGTTTTATACAATTAATACAAGTTGGTTGGTTTTTCACTAACTTTTGCAAAGGAATACAGATTTTTCAGTTTTCCTTATCCAAAAAACACACTTCATTGGTATTTCTCTTCTTCATTGAAAACATAACTACCCTTACCAATTTTTTTTTTAACTATTCTTGTAAGACTATCAAATATCACCAGAAACAGACTTTTATTTCATATCAGGGGTAACACACCCCATCCAAATGACTGAGTGGGTAACCACTCATTGACCGAGTCACAGGTATTAGGACTGCCAGATTTCATCATGGAAATTAAACCTGTACAATACTGTTAAGTGAAAGTCATTGGAAAATAGTAAAGTAGGTGAGTATGCAGACAGACAAATACTTGTACAATACTGTTAAGTGAAAGTCATTGGAAAATAGTAAAGTAGGTGAGTATGCAGACAGACAAATATTTGTTTTTATCCTTGCACAAAAATAGACATACTTTTTTATTTTTTTATTATATATTTGCATAATGTCCTCTGAAGTTGGTTTAAAGTAAAGACCTCATCTTGAGTCAAAAATTATTTGTAGGCTTGGCAAAACTGTTTGGCAGGCCACATGAAGCCCTTAAGCCATATGTTTAACACCCTGGCTCTAGATAAGATTTCAGAATGTGTTTTTCTGAATGTAAACAATCCCCTAGCTGAAGTGTAGTTCTCTTGCGCAATGAAAAATTATTCTTGTAAAAAAAGAAAGGAAATACAGGTATGAAATATGTAAACTCTGCAACAAATGGAAGATGAGATATAGTGATGATGTAGGATTCATTGTACCCTCATACCTCTGGAAAGTATAAACACAATGGTTCCCCCTCATGTAACAGTCTGAGGCTAAAGAAAGGATATTGAAATGAATTGATGCTTTAAATCTGCATCACCTTGAGACCAAAAAATGGTAACAATTTAAAGGAAGAAGCAGGTTGAAATGAAGAAGTTAGAACTAAGTATCTTCTTCGTCTTGAAGCATTAGTTGGACAGAGTAAATGTAAGCAATGATGGTTTTGGAAACTGTAATATAATGATCCCATATAACATTTCACAATCCAGTGAACAAGCTAACATGCCCTCACCTTCCAAAAAGAAAGTTTCATCAGCCAGCATTACATCAGGAGAATTGTTGCTAAAAATCAAAGTTTGGTCAGCCAGTACTACACCAGGAGAATGTGTTACTTTGAAAGTCAGATGAGACAAGCAAAGGTAAATTTTTATTTTTGCTTTTACAAATGTTAATGAAGATTATTCATTGTCTGTCATTTATAGTTTAGGACATGTTTATATTTCTTTCTGTATACTGCCGTATAATCCTTACCTCAAAACCAAGGCAAGTTAGCACCTGCAAACTCTTCCTCAAATTTCATCCATAATAACTTGATTAATGTATATCAACAGCATTAGCATTCACTTTATACTTTCATGATCACCTTTAGTTAGTAAGAAGCATGCAAGAGCTAATGGGAGATTATCCTCAAGTATTTTAAGTGTAGATATAGATTATCACATGTATCTCTGTTTACAGTGACGTGGGGCTCACAAGAGGTGCAAGCTGAAGAGGTCTGTTAGGCATAGCAGGTGACCAAGAGTTCTTACACACATACAGTCATGGGCAAGCAGAACAGCAAACTCAAACCAGAGGTCCTGGAGGATCTTCGCTCTAATACAGAGTTCACAGGTTAGAAACTCTGCAGGGAAAAATCTTGAAGTTCTCATTTAGAGTTAATGTAGACAGCAGTCTTTATGAGCAAAGGACAAATTGATGGAAATTTCATTTAATACATCATGAATAACAGAGCCTTTTCCTCAACTGTTATGTCAAAAATTGCTACCAAAGCTAAAAAATAGAAAGCCCTTAACAAAAACTGAAATTTTTTCCTATCCCTGAGAATTTCTGATGCTGTCATTGTACTTTTTTTCGTTTTGTCTCTAAAAAAATTTGTTCCAAGAATATTTCTCTCATAGTATAATTAAACAAGCATGACATGCCTTGATTCCTACATGTTATCCCCACCATTCTGGCAGCATCTCATTGTAGGTAATCATAGATACCTTTCTCTCTCTCAACCTCATGGCAGGGAAAAATCCAAACCAAAACTTTTACATTAATTCATCTGGGCAGATTGTCAGTCAGAGAACAGCTAATCAGGCTCAGGAATCTGGGAGGAACTGTAGAGGATGATGTAAGGATATATATATAAGGAAGTGAATGATAAATTTAAAGTGTTTCCACAGTGGAAGACACTATTGCTGCAACACTTATGAGATGGAATGGGGAGGAGGTTTTGGAAATCATTGAGACATTAACAGAGTACTAAAAGGTCTTGACCCATACAAAGCTCATGGTCTTGATGAAAGTTCACCATGTGTGCTGATGTTATGTGGAAATACAATAGACAGATCTCTTGAAATACTGTTTAAGGTGTCCCTGGAGAAAGGCAACTGTTTAAGGTGTCCCAGGAGAAAGGCAAAGTGCCAGGGAAGTGGAAAAGGGCAAACTTCATACCTGTTTATAAGAATGGACACTGGGAAGAGGCACTGAACTACACAGCAGTCTCCCCAACAAGTGTGGTCTGTAAGGTTCTGGAAAAGATAATCAGAAAGCAAGAGACTCACTTTCAACTGAAGAAAAATTACCTAAGTGTGAGAAATATTAGTTTTAGGAAAAGATCATTTGTATTGGGCCTATTAGATACCTAATATAGAGTGAACTCTGTCCTAGACAAAAGGGAAGCCTAAGTAGATTTTTTTATATCTAAACACTTGACACTGTATTACATGGGAAGCTAATTAAGAAGCTGGATCACCACGCAGAAGCAAAGTGGAACTTTCATTGAAAATTGAATTATATTAATGGAAGGGAACAAAGGATGCATGTCAGAAAAACATTCTCTAAATGGGTTTAGTTCACACAACACATGTGTATATGCATTTCTGTCTTTTCTGGGTGATTGTCATTGGTGTGGGTGGTGTGGTGTGGTGTGTGGCGGAGGGCCATGACATCATGTGTGTGAGTGGCTGGGCCTCTGCCTGTACATCTTTCTCTATAGTTACAAGTGATAAGAATAACCCAAAGTTACTGTTCACACAATTGAATAAAGTAAAAAACAAGAAACCAGGTAATGAACCCTTTAAAATGGTAGAAAAGGATGAAAATGACCCCAAGCTTGTACGTAGGATATTAACTGAATGGTGCAAATTGATGTTCATCTAAAAAAATGCAGAGAAACTGACAAATATGATGAAGATGCACTTATAGATATTGATGTATCACATGATAATGAAACAGAGTGACTGATCAACTCTAAGAAAACAAGGCCTTTGGACCAGATGGAATCCTAGCTATCTTCCTCGAGAAAACAAAAACAGGAATAGCAAAACTATTATTAATGTTACTGTTTAGGCAAAGTCTGGATGAAAGGAAAATTGCAGACATTCACAAAATGGCATATGAACCAATATACAGAGGATGATCTAAGCTGATACCTAATCATAAGAGATCAGTTAACTTGACTTTGTACATAATAAGTCTTTGAAATAGTGATAAGAGAACTAAAAGTTAAGCTGATACAAAATCATAACAGATCAGTTAACGTGACTTTGCACATAAAAGTCTCTCAGACAGTGATAAAAGGACTTGGATCTAAGCTGATACCAGATCATAACTGATCAGTTAACTTGACTTTGTACATAATAAAGTCCTTGAAAGAGGGATAAAACGACTTAGAATATCTGCCCAAGAAGTTACATAACAAAAACCAGCATGGATTTGTACCAGGAAGAAATATGCAGATCCAATATTATATCTTTACAGTGACATATGAAAGTCTAATGCAAGAAAAGATAATAGCCTTTTTTTTTCTTTCTATTTAGCAGAGGCATTTGACAAAGAAAACCACGGTATTTCATCAGAGAAAGTAGCTGAACAAAACATTAATGAGAAGATAGTTTAAAGTCTTTTAAAATTCATAAAGTTCAAAGTGGTAGCAAATGGAATAATGCCTGATGATTGATTGATCTGTGTCAATAACACCAGCAAATTTATTGTGATGAAGAGCTTCTGTCCATGGCAATATCAAACATTGACAGAGAAGTGAAGTAAAAGAAAGCATAGTAAGGAGCTTTGCTGATGACACCAGAATAAGTAAAACAGTTGGATCAAAAGCCAATCAAAAGAAGTTCTAAAAATGTTAGAAAGGGGGAGTATGTGGGTGAGAGGTTTTATAGTTTGGAAGCATATATAATAAAGGAATAAGGATGCATAGCTGAATCTTTCAATGGGCTTCCCAAATGGACATTGGGAGATAGCTTAATGGATATGGATATAAAGGTAGATCATCATGCTCAACCAGTTTCAGGTCACAGCCTTAAATTATAGGTGTTCGTTGTATATTGGCAAGCATGGTATAAGGATCCTATTCAAGTTTTTTACATATACTTACAGACTCTGAAATTCAAGAGTGGTACAAAGGTTTCCTTAAAGACTGCCCTACAGGACACCTTTCAGTTGAAGAATTCAAGAAGATATATGGAAACTTTTTCCCATATGGGGATGCATCCAAGGTATGTCTTTTCTGGAGAGTTTGACCATAATTTCATGCCACTGATGGTTAAGTAAGCTTATGTACTAAAGTTTACTGTTTAAACCCTGCAGACTCTTTAATTTGTTATGGTACATGGAGATTCATGGTGTTACAGCTAGTCTTTTTAGGATCATTATGTGGCATTTTTTTGGTGATTTATTTCCCTCAGCAGGCAATAGGAGTATACTACATAAAGTGTGTTACATGATATTTGAGTGCTAATTTATATGTTAGTGTCCAAAGGAAAATATAATAGATGAGATGGTCTGTGTTGTAACACCTTTCATTGAAAGAAGCCTGTTCATCCTTTTAAAAGTGTTTTGTATTGTTTAATTCCCCATAAGAGTAAATATTTCTAAAGAAGCCTGTTCATCTGTTTAAAAGTGTTTTGTATTTTTTAATTTCACACAACAGTAAATATTTCTATCTCCCAAGGACATATGATAATCTGCAGATTGTTATACCACATAACAAAGAAGAATACGAGATTAGTTTTTACCATGAAGTACTTGGTTATGAAGTAATAACTAGATTCAAGGCTGTTTCAGTGGATGTTAATTCTAAGGCTGTTTTATATGCCTATGATAAAAAGGCATCTGGAAAGAAGGCTTTAGTGGTAATGATGTGTAACTGTGTAATTGAATTATAAATTCCCTTTGTAAGGTAGTCTTTTTATAACTAGTATGCTAACTTCTTGCACTGTGCCCATTAGATGCAGATCTTTAATAACATCTTCAGAGTTTGAATGCTTCTCATACAAATACAGCATTTTACTGTTCTGATATGATTCTCCTAACCCTTTAGCGGTGCACCCATGTTTATCTCACCTTGTCTTCAGTTGCTTTTTTTTATTATTATTTTACAAAAAATATAGTTTTAAATGCAGCCAGATAGCTCTAGTCTTTCAGGTTAGTAGTTGCATCGTATGAATGGTGTAGGTAGAAGTTTGTAGGCAATCAACAACCAGAGAGGCATATTACCAGTACTACCCACCTGGGTATCGGATGAGTTACTGCTCTCCTCTGACCCAGGTAGCTGTCTTTTCTTTCTGCCTTCCCTACACATGGACGATTGGCATTCTGTCCACAAACATACAATCTCCCCTTGTCATACATAATTCACAACACTTAACTCGCACAGCTCATTCATTGTAACTCTAGATATTCCTGCAGTGTGCACTAGCCCTGTTTTTTGGCAAAATGGTCGGAGCAGTAGATACAAGTAGTAGGTAGGAACATTTAGGCAGGAGCATTAGATGGAAACATTAGGTAGAAACATAAGGCAGCAGCATTAGGTAGATTAGCCTGTAGAAACATAAGATAGGAGCCTCTGCAGACACTGCACTAGAGCTCTCTGCCAGTGGGCTAAGGTGAAGCACTAAAGGCTAAGAAGCAGCACTGTTGTTCACTAGTTATGGAGATTTTATTGTCGTGGCCACCCCCTTGAGGGAGTTCCAGTTGGGAACAGTTGTCAGAGATATAGATAGATAGATATCTGTGTGCATGTTTTTTGTGTAGTAACACATTCATGTTACCTATATGTGCATATGAGAAGGATGGTTTATGCTTATTGGGCCCATATCCCAACCATTCTTCTGTCATACAGTTTCTCAAACTTTTAATGTTCTCCATATTTAAAGTTAGTTTATCCATTCATCAAGTACTTTTCCCATCTTGTTTTATGCACCTCTTGTTAAGTATTTTAGTGCTTATTCAAACTGATCAGTTCCTCCTTATTTCAAAGAACTGATCTCTTTATGGATTATGAAATCAGATGAACTAAGTTGTTATTACATCTGTCCATGTCATTTTCTTTTTTCTACTATGGACAAGTTTCTGGCAGCTATTCTACCATGGACAGTTTTCTGGCTGCTGTTCTCATATCTGTAACTTAGCTCGTATACTTTAGGTATAGTTTTCCAACATTAGATTTTCTCAAGCACAATTACGTGTCCCATGTAGAGTAACAAAACTGGTGGTGCATAGTCTAATTTGGGTCAAATAAATGCCATAAATATTTTTTGAAGGTAATCTTTAAATTCACGAATACCATGTATAATTTAGTTTCTTTACAACTCTTTTATTAGGGATTTCTAATGATGGTTTGAATACGGCATCAACCCCTATGTTCCTAGTGCAGTTAAATGATTGTTAGTTTGTCCTTTATTTACAGTTTCCTATTATACTTGCTTTAGGCTGATTTTGTTGAACTCAATTTCATTACCCATGTATCTAACTAGTGAAGGAACTGTTTATGTCTCTCTATAGGTTGTCACAATCCTGAGTATTCTTCATGCACTTATCATCATTTGTAAAAATATTCAAATATATTTTGAGTACTTCAGGCAAGAAGTTTACAATGATATAGAAAAAAAAATGATCCCAAGCCTGAGCCTGTTTGGACAGTGGTTACTTTTAACCAAGTTTGAAAAGATGTCTCTAATATATGTCCTTTGTTCCCTTTCATTTAGGTAATTCTAAGTCCACAGAAAGAAATCTTTTATATCAACCAGAAATTTTTTTATTTGTTTATGCACTTACTAGCTTCCCAAAAGGTGACACCTTCAAATGCCTTCTGTCAATCAGTCTTAGTGAACTATGTCTTTCTTCTTTGATCCATTCTGTCAGTATCTTACCATTAGCACCCATCCACTGACTCCATTATAGCCATTTCAGAACTTCTTGTAACAGTTCCATACTCACTATGAAATTCTGTGCCATAGTTTAGACTGTGACAATTTATTTCTTAGCAAATAGCTAAATCAACCAGAAAAAAAATTCATTCTAGATCTCCTCTTCAAAAATAATGTGAACCTAATACATTACCTTTTCAAATACAGTCATGACTTAATAGAATTATGTTCAAGTGTAACAGAATGGGAAGAAGTAAATGATGAGCTGTCTTCATACAGTGAGAATCACTAATGAGTGATAAAACGACAGAGGGATATGTGAAATATTTGACATTAGAAGTACTTCAGATATGCAATAGACATGAGTGAGAAAAAGTGCAAGAGATCAAGACAAGAGTGAGTAAGATTATCTATCTGTAGGAGTGGAAATGAGTTTGCAGATACCTTGAAAAAGTGACAGCTGACTCAGCAAAGGTAGGCAAATTTATCAGTGAACTGGATGACATTGACCTTAAACTTAAAAAATTATACAAGATGTAGGAAAAAAGAAGATAGAGCCATTAGTGAGATAGGGAAAACCCAAAAATTTCCATACATATGCAAAATGCAAATCAAGGACCACACGCTCCATTGACCCAATAATAATGGAAGAGAACCCACACCAGGATTATCCCCAGGAGATGAATGAGATGCTAAAAAAAAAAAATGAAATGGCATTCAGTGGGCCAAAAATTACCATAGAGTTAAGTGACACACATTATTTAGATCAGCATTCCCAAGGTTACACATAGCAGATCATTTCATTTTGTTAAGAGGAATTGAGAGGACACTTGAGAGCATGCCCATGCACTCTGCTCCAGGACCATACTCCTGGTACTGTGTCCTTCTAGAGAAATACAGAACTCTACTTGCATGCTTTAAAAGCTGGGACCCTGGACTCTTGACTTAATTTTAGAAAGTGTGATTTGCATTTCCCCACTCCACCAGGGAGGAAGCAAGGCAATCCGAAGAGGCTGCCAACCAAGAGCACTGACATCATACATCATTGAAAAATTTTAAGAGAGTCCTAAGATGTAACATGACTGACTTCTCAAAATAACATAACTTACATAGCCCAGACAAATGGTTTTATGGTGGGGAGATCATGCTGCACTCAATTGCTTGATCACTATGGTGAAATTGTAGAAAAAACGATATGCTGAGGTGACATTACACAGACTTTGTAAAGTCTTTGATAAATGTATTAGGGTGTCATGCATCACAGGTTACACAAGATGGGAATGACAGGAAAAGCTGAAAAGTGGACTTACATCTTACATCACCATGGTCTTGTAAATCAGGCACTAAAATTGATGCAAATACAAGCCATAGTTGCATATCATCTTTTGCAGATGATACTTGATTGAATATGTGAGTTTCGTTAGTTGAGGACACAGAGAAATTGCAAGCAGACATAAATATAGTCTTCCAGTGAGTCACAGAATATAACATACTTCCTAATGATGAAAACATATGAGTAATGTGTTTTGGAAAGAGAAGGAATAAGAAGCAAAATTTTGGATTTTTCTTTGTTCTTGTATGCAAATATAACTTTTGGATCAAGATCCATGTTTTGAATTACTTTCTATCTATCTTTTTATGTCTCTGATGCCCATTCCCTCCGGGAACTCTTATCAAGGGGTGGCATGGCAAAAGAGTCTCTACTTATCCCTGTCCTTACATGCCTCCCTCGCATACAGCATTCCATGCATTTTTTTCTCTGTTTCTTTCCCTCCAGTATTCCTCTAACCATTTTGCCCATGTCACAGGTGGTCTTCCACTCACACCAACCCCTTTAATTGTACTATAATAAACTATCCTTGTAAACTCCCAGTCTTGTATTCTTTCCACATGCCCATACCACCTCAAAGTATTACGTTTCACCCATTCTGCCACTCCACAATTCACTCCCTTTGCATTCCTTGCCATACCACATCTCTCATACACCCTTTCATTTATTTCTTCATTTCATCTAGTCACACGACATGCTTTTATCAAACGGCTCATTTCCACAGCCTGGACTCTTGACCCCTGTGCCTCATTCTAGGTCCATGTTTCGGCTGCACAGGTCAGGGTTGGGAGGACTATGCTGTCCCTTAATCTTCTCTTCATTTCCATATTTACACCTCTACCCTTCATTATTCTATTAAGGGACTCAATGACTCTTCTGCCTTGTACTGATCTTTCCCTTATCTCTCCTTCCATATCACCACACTTACCCAAGATAGCTCCTATATACTTAAATTCCCTCACTTCTTCCAGTCTTTACCCCCCCCCCCCCATCCACAGCACCATTCAGTAAATGTTCTTCTTTCACTCTATATGGTTTTACAAAATCAAAACTTTCATCCCGTTTCCTTTCAAACACTATACATGCATTCCGCCAATCTTCAGGCAGTTCACCACAATCCATACATACAATGATTATCCTTACCAAATAATCAATGACAGTCACTCACTTTCTTAATAAATTCAACAGGAATACCATCCACTCCTGCTGCCTTGCTGAATTTCATCTTCTGCAAGACACAACCTCTTCTCTCTTCACCAAACCACTCTCCCTGACTCTCACTTCGCACATCACCTCAACGAAAACATCCTACATCTGCCACTCTATCATCAAACATGGAATAGAGTGAAATAGAACAATGTGGTATACTAAGGTTGATGTGCTGTCAATGGACTGAACCAGGGCATGTGAAACGTCTGGGGTAAACCATGGAAACGTCTGTGGGGCCTAGATGTGGATAGGGAGCTGCGGTTTTGGTGCATTACACATGACAGCTAGAGACTGTGTGTGAGCGAATGTGGCCTTTTTCGTCTGTTTTCCAGCGCTACCTCGCTGATGCAGGGGGTGGCGGGGCTATTTCCTGTGGGGCAGGGTGGCATCAGGAATGGATGGAGGCAAGCAAGTATTAGTATGTACATGCATATATGTGTACATGCATGTGTACGTATATGTATGTATATATGTATCTGTTGGTATGTATATGTATGTATTGTGCATATATGTGCATTATGTGAGTGGATGGATCTTTCTTCATCTGTTTCCTGGTGTTACCTCGATAATGCAGGAAACAGCAATCAAGTATAATAAATAAATAATAATATATATATATTAATATGCAGACACTGGAAATTAATGTCTTACCTATTTCTGTTTTTCAGTGCATTGTGTGTATGACTGTGGAGATGCTCACTCAGATCTTGTGGCATTGTGTTGATATTCCTATATGGAAGGATATGCAGGAGAAAATGAAAAACTTTATCATGCCCTTTCTGAAAGGCAACATCAAGGGCATATCTCTTTTTCTTGTCCTGTTCTTTATAAAGACCTTTGTCAGCATCAGTAAGTATTTCACAACACTCTAGATTACCTTTTGCAGCAGCAGCATGTAGAGCTGTAGATTTTTTATCATCTTTAGCATGCTTGATTGCACCACTCTTTATTAGAAGCCTAACAACACTAGAGTGACCTTGGTAAGCACTAAGATGCAAGGCTGTCCTACCATTCTCATCTTGGACATCTATACGAGCACCTTTTCGCAAAAGCATTTGACATGCTTCCCTTGAGCCTTTACAAGCTGCCACATGTAAAGGTGTTACACCATCTTTGCTTTGAAGGTTTAAATCCAACCCTGGAAAAGTTAAGAGTTTTTCTAATAAAAATGATTTCATATTTTCAGCTGCAGTATGGAGGAGTGATAACTTTTGCTGGCATACTACACTAGGTGAAGCCCCTGCGTTTAGTAACAAAACTGCACATTTCTCATCTTGTTTTTTCACAGCAATACAGAGAGCTGTGTAACCATCCTTATCTTTGTCATCTATTTGCTTCTTTACATACTCATTCTTCAACAAGGAATCTATGCAATCCTCAGCCTTTTTAGATGCTGCTACATGAAGAACACCACTCTGGGAATTGTTCTTTATACCCAGATTAGCCCCTTTATCCATTAGCATATTTACACAGTTAGTTCTACATTTCATAATGGCTTCCATCAAAGGAGTATTTCCAAAATTGTTTTGGGTATTAGGAGGGGCACCCATATCTAGAAGTAATCCAACAAATTTTTCAAACCCTAACTTAGCTACTATATGAAGTGCTGTATTTCCTACAACATCCTTGTAGCTTAAGTTCATTTTAGCATCAGTCATCTCTTTATAACATAAATAATGCCCTTTCCTTGCAGCCAGCATAACAGGTGGAATTAGTTCTTGGTCCTGAGCTGTATCATTAGGGTAGAATGGTGCAAGCACCTTACAGCACTCATGAAAGCCTTTGTCAGCAGCATGGTGGAGAGGAAAATATTTCTGGTTATCTCTGATACTGGGATTAGCTCCTTCTCTGATTAGCAACTCCACAACTTGAACCTGACCTTGCTGAGCAGCATAGTGCATGGGAGTCATGGACTTCTTATTTTTGATGTTTACTTTTGGGTTTTCACCATTTGTCTTCTGGTGTTCCAAAAGAATAACACAAAGGTCTTGCTTGCCCTCTCTTGCTGCTATGTGAAGTGGAGTATTCCCATCTTTATCCATGGCATTTACATTAGCACCATATTGAAGTAAGAGTTTAGGTATTTTCTGTGCTCTGGTTTCTTGTCTGGAGTATTTCTTGGCCAGAATATGAAGAAGTGTTGACCCATTTTCATCATCTGTGTAATTAACATTTTCTCCATCATTTAGTAACTTCAGACAGAGTTGAAAATCTTTACACATAACTGCTTCACAAAGCGGCCTTTTCCCCCTACTTGAACTTCTGAAAAGGCAAATACAAATAAAACTTTACCGTAATATTTTGTAGCCTGATTTATGCTTTTACAACATAATCATAACCACAGCTCTTTCTCATTCTACAACTAAAGACAGGAAGGAACAATTATGGCCATAATTATGTCCTGGTAGCTCCTAAGTAAAGCCTACCACTATAACCTGTCACACTGCATAAACTGAAAGAGAAGGTATTACAAACTGCAAAAGAGCTACAATCTAATATCCTCAACTGTAAAATAACAGTCAAAGGTCAGTCAGTCTTACATCTACTTTCAAATATCAGTGAAAACTTAAAGAATATATTGACTTTTGATGTTCTCCACAAATGAACTACAAGATAACACAATCAGGGCAAAGCATAATGAATCTTAATTCCCAAAGCAACCAACTCTGGCACACATTAAAAGTAGATCTATACCTACTGTCCCAATGCAGCCGCCACTCATGAAGCACTTCTGATCCATTCCAGCAACATCCTTTCTCCCAGAGAACACATAAACATAGTCATGAGACACTACTTAAAACTAAGCTACAAACAAACCACACCCCTAAACAGCAAAATCATAAAAAGCCTAAACAAAATCCATCCAGAAACAATGGCTCATCCATCTTTCACTCCTACAGATACAAGCAAAGCAATTAAAACCTTAAAGAAATCTCATATAACAGACCATAAAAACATGTTAAACTTTAGCATATTCTTTGACCCTGCTGAAATCCAAGAATTACAATTACCTTCAACCTGGCTACACAACAAAATTTCCAACATCTGGAAACTTGCCAAGATAATACCAAGTCTAAAACCATTCAAACCACCAAACTTCCCCTCTTCCTGTTGGTCTACATCAAACCTGACTTCAGTATCCAAATTTTCTGAGAACTGTTCCATAACTGAACCAAACAAAATATCCCACACTCACTTACACAATATGGTTTCAGGCCCAACCACTCCAACAACACACTACACACAAACCTTACACAACATATTCTAAGTAGTTTCAACAAACCACAGTCCCCATCCTGCAAAATACTCGCATCAATAGACATCAAAAAAGAATTTAAAATTGTCGCCAGACACATCCTTAAACAAAATATGCTTGCCGGCTGCTACACCACTCACTCACAATGTTTTCATCTCCAAAACCCTTAAACTCTACAGTGGAGTTTTCCATGAAGTTTTTTCTCCAACTCTCTTTAAACTTCTCATACATGACCTCCCTTTACCTCAAGCAAACCACAACGTGAAGATCCTTTCATAGGCAGATGACCACACAGTCACATTAAAACACCCTGATACCACAGCGGCAAAAACAAACATGAAACAATACACTATGCAAATGAAACAATGGCTCATCAAGGACAAAATATTTGCATCTCAAATGAAGGCTTCCATCACTCTTTTAACCCCAAACAGTTCATACCCTATGGTCATTTTGAATAGACAATCACTCCCAAAGCCCAAATCATAAACCACTCTAGCCATCACGTAGGAAACACACAAGACGTTCACTCCCAACACTGTTAGCATCAACACAAAAGTAATACACAAACTAAATACCCTCAGAACACTAACCCGCACCAGACTTGGACAAAGAAAAGAATCACTCATCACCCTCTTGAAACAAATCATCTGCTCCACACTGAAATATGCCTCACCTGTCTGATTTTCCATCCTCTCAAAAGCAAAAATAACATAGCTATACACCTCAGAAAACAGAGCACTCAGAGTAATCACTGGCTGCTTAACAACCTAGCAACTACAGGCATTCAACCTTTCAATCACAAGCACTCAGCCTTTCACAGTGAAACAGAGATCCCCCAATACAGTCCCACTTCAACATGCCCAGCACACAATTCTATATGAGAGCACTAAACCCCTCCCACTGAAATAACTCCATAACTAACTATCAACCACCAAGTAAAAATATAACATTGACTAAACACATACATGTTGAAATAACTCAACAAGCTCTAAACATCCACCCTTCCAATTCTGTCTTAAACCTCAACCTACCAGAAACACATCCATCAGACGTCACATTCCCCAAACAAACACGAGTCACACCCTGCTGTCTAAACTCAGGAATCATCTCTACAAAACTGCAAACATCATAACAACACATCCCAAGACCCTTTTTATCTATAATGCAACTAGCATAATGAAGACACTGAGCACTTATTACTTAACTGATCACTTTCTCTGGAAAAAAGACACACATAATATTACTATATTTTATGACCTATGACCCTAACCAAAGGACATGGCCAGCTTCCTGAGTGCTGCAGGAGCCTCATAAAGACAGAAGGGACTCCTGGGGCAGGAAGTATGTCTCTTAGTTTCTCTAAACTAATTTACATAATTTACTCTAACCTATTGGTCATTGATCTCTTAAAATTTCTTATGCACTACTTTCTCTAATAATATTTGCTTCATTATTTCATTGTTCTAACATTTTGGCTTTGTTTTGGAAAAAGACTATCTACTATACACTGACACATGTGTTTCTTCTACTGTTTTGCAAGTTCTACTGAAGCTTTTCCAAGCTATGTTCATGTCATTTTCATCAGTTTTATTGACCATATCATTCCAGATTTGCCTGTCAATAGCACTGCAAAGATTCAGTAACATTTGCAAGTCTAAAATCTGGTATTTTTAAGGTGCTTCATGTTGACCAACATTACATGTACTTGAAAATTACCTCAAAAGTAATATGTCAGTGATCACTTGTACTAAACTTTTCACCTACTTCAACATTATCAATGAGATCCTCATTTGGAGCTAGACTAAATTCAATATGTTCTTGTCACAATTAAGTTTCTCAATATTTTCTTAGAAACTTTACCCTTAATTCCTGCAAAAATGAATGAAGTTAACATTGTCAAAAGCTACAACATTTTTCATCACATGATCGAGGTGAGCTTTTACAAAAATAAGACACCACTGCCTACTTTACATCCCCAATCATTATCAAATAGACTACATCCTGGAATCACATATTCAGTGAGGAAATTTCTACTTTTGATATCTAACTAAGATTCAGAAATACCAGTTGTGTTATAAATTCCTTCTAATGCAGATGTCTTTAACTGAAATTTTGTTGCATACACTTCATGCATTAACATAAAATATTTTGCTATGAGTCTGAGACTTGTTTAAAAAAGTGCTTACAAGAAGGGATGACTCTGGTCCATATGAGCTACATTTTTTTGCCAAAACATGTATGTAAACCCACTTAATAGCCTACCAAAATGCACAGTTTCCAGGTCATTTAGGTGTAGTATGTCCTTCATAAACATATGAGAATGAATGGAAAAATATTGCCACAAAAAAAAAATCAGCTCCCTCCTGGATACAAGAATTCACTAATCTCCACTTACAACATGTATACCCTCAAAGTCATCCTCACCTTAGTCATTCTCTCCATATATCCAAACCATTTGAGCACACCCTCTTCAGCTTTCTCGTAAATACTCCCCATACAACCACACTTCTCTTTTACTTTATCACTTCTTACTCAAACAACCCTCCACCTGAATTCTAATCAAAATTTAATTTCTAACACATTCACACTCTTCTTAGATTTTAGCATGGGCAAATGCAAAGTTATGTAATTTGATATAGAAAATATATATCATGAGTACAAAATGCTTGGTAAACCTCTGCAGTAAATGAAAGAAGAAAAAGATCTGAAAGTGAATATGGTAACAATGCCTATCTGCATACATTAAAGACTATAGAAAGTTTCATAGAGAGGAATGTAAACTACAAAATAAAGGAGACAATACTCATCATTTACAGTGCTATGGTTAGACCTCATTTGGGAATATCATTGAAAAATTCAACAGAGGAACTTTATTTTCACAATTTATTTATTGCTGTAATGTGCTTTTATTGATTTTCTGTTAATTTGGAAAAGTTTTCAGCCTTGTTTCTCACAAAATATGTTTCCTATCTGTTATTCATGAATGCATTCCCAGTATATACTGTTTGTTGCATTGATGGAAAAACCCATTTTGATATTAATTACAGTTTTCTACAAGCACAATAAAATTCTCCCAAACTAAAGGCAAAGTGATGACAATTGGACACAGTGAAATGAAATCAAGCTTTGAATTTCATTGTACAGGGGGGTAAAATTACAGGTATGTACCAGTAAAGGGAATTTAGGGATAACAACATCAAGTCTCTCACCAGAAAGTTTTATTAGAAAGAGGTAAACTATGGCCAGGTAAATATTATAACAGCCTTCAAGTATATGCCTAAGGATATATTCAGAAAAATTTTCATGGCATATACTACAGCAAAATATGTAGCTACGATTACTGGAATATATTCATAATGATACTTGTGTAAAAATAGATTCTGAAAAGTGGAAAAAAGAATGAAAAATCATTCTCCAAAGAAAAATGTACAATAACCATATACTAACCCATCAATGTCATCTACATTGACGTTCACATACACAACCCGCTTCTGACGTATCAGTGAGTTCATCATATGTGACTTCTGGCTGGTGCTGCTGATGGTATTGGTGTTGCTCCTGATGCTGGTGGTGATGATGATGATGATGATGATGACAGTTCTACTGCTGCTGCTCTGGTTCACCAGAACGTGCCTTCAGCATCATCCTAGATAATGATTGAAAATATATTATCATGTTGTTACCTTTTTCCATAAGATTTGTAATTTACAGTTTCAGAAAATCTACAGTTGATGATCACAGAGGGGAAACTGAGCCAACTTATAAGTATGCTGTAACTCTATTTTGTAAGTGATTAAATTCATTATCTGAATAAAAACTGCTACATTCATTATCTGAATAAAAACTGCAACACTACAAGCTATCAAATAGTCTTCTTCTTTTATGTTAGAGAAAGAGGTATTATTTTTCTTTAGTATGGCACTTTCAATCCCACATAAGAAGGATTAGTAATACACAAAACAGTGGTATCAAGGAATTGGCAAACAAAAATAAAAGCAGTCCCAGAGATGCCTAAGCAATTTTTAATTATTTAATCTAAAAAATTTGCAAATTGGATAATATCTAATTCTATAAATCATACTTTATCATTTGAATAATATAATAAGTATCAGTGAATTCTATAAAACAGCAGAAGACTTGGATATATACATCTGGTTAGATAGCTATTTTAGTAGATAGTAGTTGGTAGGAAGCCAACGACCAGGGAGGTATATTACCAATACTATCTGCCCAAGTATCGGGATGGTTAGTGATGGCTGTGCAGTGAGCCAGCACTTCAGTGGTTGTCAAGTTGCTCTCCTCTGACCCAGGTAGCTGTCTTTTCTCTCTGCCTCACCTACACGTGGACTACTGGCATTCTGTACCCCACAAACGTACAATCTCTCCTTGTTAAGCATAACACCTGACAACACCTAACTCACACAGCTCATTCTTTGTAACTCTAGAATTTCCTGCAGTAAGCACTATGTACCATGCCCTTCATTTTGACAAAATGGTAGGAGTAGTAGATGGAAGTAGTGGGTAGGAACATTTGGGCAAGAGCATTACGTAGAAACAGGTAGAAGTAGTAGATGGGAAGATTAGGCTTGAGCTATAGGTAACAGTGATCAGCAGGAACATTAGGTAAGAGCCTCTGCAAACACTGCGCTAGAGTTGCCGTCTGCCAGTGGCCTGTTAAGGGTGAGCCACTAAAGGATAAGAAATTGCACTGGAGTTTACTAATCATGGAGACTCTATTGCCATGGCCACCCCTTTGAAGGAGTTTCAGTTGGGAACAGGCATCAGAGATATAGATACATAGAGATGGCCATTTTGAGAGAGTGAAAGGCAGGGGTAAATGGCTGTGATTCTATCAGCAGCTCCCCATGATTAAAAGAAGACCTACATTCTCTGAGGAGGTAAGTCTGATATAAAACATTTGTAAGAATAAGTATAACCATGTCATGTAGAAATAATACCTTACAAGTTACAGAACCAAATTGAAATAATTTGTTACTTTATGACATGTAGCTAGGACCATCTCTGATTTTACTGTAAAGTAGTAATGTTTTGCCATGATAAGTACCTTTATTGCATATACTTAAGTGCTATTAATGTGAGAAAGATATAGTTATTTTTTTCATATTTGATCACCTTTTCCTACATTAGTGCAGTAGAGCCAGGAACAAATAAAGTAAGGCCTCAGCTGCTCACATCCATGTGTGTAATGCACTGAAACCACAACTTCCTGTCCATAAGCAGGCTGCCCCACAGACTTTTCCATAGTTTACCCCAGATGCTTCACATACCTTGGTTCACTCCACTGACAGCATGCCAACCATAGTACACCACACAGTTCCAAATCATTCTATCCCATGCAAGCCTTCCACTCTCCTGCATGCTCAGGCCCCAATTGCTCAAAGTCTTTTTCACTCCATCCTTTCACTTTCAGTTTGGTCTCCCCATTCTCCTTGTTCCTTCCACTTCTGACAAATATATCCTCTTTGTCAACCTTTCCTCATTCATTCTCTCCATATATCAAAACCATTTCAGCTCACCATCTTTAGCTCTGTCAACCACACTCCATTACAAGGCATCTCTCTTACCCACTCATCTTGTCTCCAAATATTTCATTTCCAACATATCCACCTGCCCCTGCACATCCTTATCTATAGCCCATGCCTCATATCCATATAATATTGCTGGGACTACTATTCCTTCAAACGTTTTCTCTCTCTCCTAACATTCTTTAGCGTTCCTAGAACCTTTGCCCCCTCTCCCACCCAATGATTCACTTCACTTCCATGCTTCCATTCACTGCCATTTCCAATCCTAGGTATCTAAAACACTTCACTTCCTTCAATTTTTCTCCATTCAAACTCACACCCCAACTAACCTGTCCCTCAACCCTGCTAAACCTAATAACCTTCATTTCATTCACATTTAATCACAATTTCCTCCTTTCACACACTCTTCCAAACTCACTCACCAGCTTCTGAAGTTTCTCACTCGAATTTGTTACCAGCGCTGTACCAACAGCAAACAAATGACACCTCCCAGGCCCTCTCATTTCCCACTGGCTGCATACAGACCCTTCTCTCCATGACTCTGGCATTTACCTCCCTCACCAACCCATCGATAAACAAACTGAACAACCATGGTGACATGACACACCCCTGCCAATGAACAACCTTCACTTGGAACCATCAACTCTCCTCTCTTCCTACTCATACACATACTGTACACCCTTGATAAAAACTTTTTACTGCTTCTAGCAACTTTTCTCCCACACCATATATTCTTAAGTCCTTCCACAAAGCATCCCTATCAACTTTATCATACTGATAAGATTTCTTTTTTATTTTCTCATTTCTTATTCTAAAACCTTGTAATTACTCAAATTGATTACTTTTAGGGTATCAGGCTGAGGAATATCCAGGTTTAACATGAAGAAATCATCAACATGTAATAAAGTCCATAACAGAAGCATCATGGAAGCATCATTCACCTACATGAAAATAAGAGTGAAGAAGGAGTTAATGACTGCGACCAATTAATCTTAAGATGGAGAGTTCATTATCATAGAGGAATTGTATGCTTTACACTTGAAATGTGAAAATAGAGAGGGGCAACAGCACAACAGAAAAAACACCCTCTTTGTAGTTGTAGCATTTTCATGTTCAACACTCAACACAAATAATCATGAAAAAGTTTCTTGATGGTCATTTATCCACTGGTGGCAGCATTCTAATTATCACCAAATATTACTCATTATTTCCTGTGATTCCAACTCCACAATTAATTCATCACTGGTGAAGTGACTTAGTTAAACTTATGTTAAGTAGTCAAGTGAATGATTCGGCAATTTTTTTCATTAATATATTGGTGGCAGCAGTGGAATAAAGTGACTGGGGTTGACTGAATAGGTAGTAATCATGACAGATCTGCCACATTACATGGCACTGAACTCTGGAAATCCTGAGACTGTGCACAAAATTCTGATTGGAAATGTGTCTCTTGACAAACAAAAATTATCTGTATCTATCCCAATAACCCTTTGTACATCATTCAGTCTTTTCATCATCTACTCTCCTACCTCTTTCCTCATCCTCATTTATGTTCAAACTATCTATCTATCTATCTATATCTCTGTCACATATTACCATCTGGAACTCCCTCAAGGGGATGGCCACTGCAATAGAGTCTCCATAACGAGTGAACTCCAGTGCCACTTCTTAGCCTTTAGAACCTCACCTTTAACAGGCCACAGGCCAAGGGCCACTCTACATAGTGTTTGCAGAGGTTCCTACCTAATGTTCCTATTGACTACTTCTACTTAATGCTCCTGCCTGATATTCCTATGTACTTTTTCTACTTAATGTTTCTGCTTAATGCCCCTGCCTAAATGTTCTTATTGACTGCTTCTACTTAATGCTCCTGCCTAAATGTTCCTATTGACTACTTCTACTTAATGCTCCTGCCTGATATTCCTATATACTGTTTCTACCTAATGTTTCTACTTAATGCTCCTGCCTAAATGTTCATAGCCATGGTATTAGTAATATAAACAGTCTGATACAAACTATATTTTAGCAATATCCACACAGAAAATAACTTTGATATATGTCTCATTATTGTATAAAATAATGTACATTAAAATTAAATTTAAGCAATGCAATACTTTATTTCTTCGTTAACAATGACAGCAATGGGATTATTTGAGGCCTAGACATTCAAATAATCCCACCTCTGCCATTACTGTGTTGATGTGAGAAAATACAAAAAAAATGCCATCAATGGACTGAACCAGAGCATGTGAAACATCCAGAGTAAACCATGGAAAGGTCTGTGGGGCCTGGATGTGGATAGGGAGCTGTGCTTTTGATGCATTACACATGAGAGCTTATGTATGGATGTGAGCGGATGTGGCCTTTCTTTGTCTGTTTCCTGGTGCTTCCTCACCAGGGGGTGGCAATGCTGTTTCCTGTGGGGTGGGGTGGTGCCAGAAATGGATAAAGGCGAGGAAGTATAAATATGTACATGTCTATATATGTATATGTAGGTGTATGCATGTTTATGTATGTATATATATGTATATGTATGAGCATGTGTGTATATTTATATATATGTGTATGTGAGTGGATGCGTCTTTCTTCTTCTGTTTCCTGGCGCAACCTCGCTAACGCAGGAAACTGTGATCAAGTATGAAAAAAATCTTACTGATACACCTACTGCAAGATTACCACATACAACTTTTTCTTCTCTGTAATTACAGAATAATCATAACAAGGATATGAATATAATATCAAAATGTTGCTTGTTCTATTAATCTGACTAATGATGCAGGTATCCCTCTTAAATTAACAGGGACACACTCAAAAAACTTTTGCAATCACTGATTTATAGACTTAACTTCTAATGGGGAAAAACAAAGTTACAATTGGTGAGGTCTGAACATTTACGAAAGTTACAGGCATGCTACATGGAACAAAATGGATTGTTATGGTACACAGGAAAGGGGTGACATACTGTCAATTAGCTTAACCAGGTTATAAGAAACAGTCTAGATAAACCATGGAGTAGCCTTTGGTGCCTGGTTGTGGATAGAAGGCTCTGGTTTTGTTACATTAAACACAATAACACACTCAATGTATAAATAAGTCCATAGTTTTTTGTTCCTGCCACTACCCCGGAGCTTGGGGAGAAAGAATTCTACCCATGTACTACCTTCATGTCAAAGAAGATGACAAAGAAGGGCAGAAGCAATGGGCTGGAAACCCTCCCTTTCTTGTATGTCTATTTCTAAAAGATGCAAGAACAGGAGCCAAACACAAAGAGTTCATCTACCTTGAATGCTCAGGATGGGGTGTCTGAATGAATATGGATGTAACCAAGATAAAAAGGAAGGAGAGGTAGGTAGTATGTGTGAAGACAGGAACCTGGATGTTCTGGCTTTGAGTGAAACAAATTCAAGGGCAAGGAGGAAGAATGGGTTGGGAATGTCAGGGGTTGGTGTGAGCATGAGAGCTAAGAAAGGGGTAGCACTACTGATGAAGCAGGAGTTGTGGGAAGGTGTGAAAGAGCATGAGGAAGGGAGCTCCAGACAAATGTATGTAAAAATGAGAGTGGATAACAAAGGATGGTTGATCATTAATGCATATGCCCCTAGCCTTGAGAAGGATGAAATTTTTTTTTGTATATTGAAGGCTCCAGTCACGGACAAAAGTCCACATCAAGACCGGACCCTAATTGAAATATAGAGAGAATTAAGAAACGGGTAAATAAAAGACAGGGAGAGTATTTATGAATTTTTGAGAAAGTGAAAGACCTGTCTTTTGAAATGAGGCAGTTCATAATTACTGGGAAGGGCATGAGAAGGTAGAGAGTTCCAAAGCTTCGACGTGTAGGGAAAGAAGCAGTTATCAAAACAGCACTCCCTTGAGTTGCCAATGGCCACACAATAATCATGTGACGCAGCAGCTTGCCGAGTATTGCATGGTCTAGCTAGTGGTGGGGACACACAAGCAGCCAACTCTCGGGAGCAAAAGCCAAAGTGATACATATAGATGAGGGAAGTTGAACTAATATTGCAGCATAGGGCAAGGGGGTCAAGTTTGGAGGTTAGCCTGGGACAGTTTATAAGTTGGACCACTTTCGACTCAACTCTGTAAAGTAAGGAAACAGAACTAGAATCACTCCAAATGTGAGAGCAGTACTCTATACAAGGACGAATCAATCCTTTGTATAAATGGAGCAACCGCTCAAAAGATAAAAATAATGACATCTAAACAGGACATCCAGTTTCTTAGAGGCACACTTAGCTATTCCCATAATGTGGGGTTCCAAGAAAGAGAGGATGTTACCATAATACCACATATGTTCATTGAGTCAAGAGGTGGAATTACAGAACCATCAAAGGAGATACGAGAGTTGTGGGGGTTTGCGATAGAGAGTTAGGTAGAAGTTGGGTCTTGGAAACATTAAACTTAACTAGATTCTGTGTACCAAAATGAGATATCCTGTCCAAGACTGAGTTTCTTGTGGAAGCTGCATCAAGGCGAGATGCAGATCGAGTGAGAGAAGAGGGAGCAGAAATGAAGGATGCGGATGAATGCAGTGTTTAGTAGTCAGCATATGAATGCATTGGATTATGTGTGGAAGAGAGAACCTCACTGAAAAAAAGGATGGATGTCATCAGGACCATAAGCCTTGCTTGTGTCCAGAGAAAGAAGTGCTTTTTGGACAGTCCAAAATGAGATCACAGGAAGAGTCATAGGATAACTAAGAGGAACATTAGGGGGCGAGCGAATGTTAGAGTCATCCAAGGGTGGAGTTAGAGAAGAAACAGGAATGAAAGAGAGTTGCCTTGTCAATGGGAGAGATAGCTATAGTACCATCAGGACGGAAAAGTGAGGGAAAGGTGAAGCGACAGAAGTTGTTAGAGATGCCCTTAGCTAAAGACCAGAAAGACCTATCCATGGATGACGAGGAGAGGTTATCACACTTCCTTTGAATAAAGGAACTCTTCGCCTCACAGATAACTTGCTAACAGCAATTATGGGCTGTGATAAAAGCTGAATGGGAGCCAGAGATAGGAGAGGTTTTCCATGCCTGATACACCTGATCCCTTGCATGAATGGCCTCAGAACAGGAACAGCTGAACCAAGGATTGGATGAAGAAGTAATCTAGGAGGAAGAGGGGATAAATGCTTCCATTCCTGCAAGAATAACCTCTATCATGTATTTGGCAGAGACAGAAGCATCATCACATAAGAGACAGCAATTTACCCAGGGAAAGTCAGAAAAGAAGTTACATAGGTTATTCCAGTCAGCTTTGTTCAGGCACCAGTATTTACATTTAGAAAGGGCTGCTGGAGGGGGAGGTGCCATTAGAATAGATACATTTATGACAGTATGATCAGATGAACCAATTGGGGGCGAGACTGTGTATTTACAGTGAGATGGACTAGAGGTGAAAAAAAAATCCAGAAAATTAGGAGAGTGGTCATGGCAGTCAGGTATATGGGTAAGGTGGGAGATTATTTGCTCTAAATCATTGAGAATGGAGAACGTTAGGGCTTCGATCCCTCCACCGTTCATATAGAAGGAATTCAACCATTCCCTATGGTGAACGTTGAACTCCCCGAGGTAGAGGATCTTGGCTTGCGGGTGAGAGGATGTCATGGTCTCATGGTAGGAGTTTAGATAGTCGAAGAAGGATACAAAATTTATAGAATTAGGGGAGCAGTAGGCAATACAGAGGACAAGTGTGGTAGTAGGGAGACAGACTTTGAGCCACACAACATCAAAGTTTGGGGATTCAAGGTCCTTGAGGAGTGCAACATGTGTGTTTATGTTGGAATAAGCACAAACACCTGCTTTGAAACGGAAATGCGAGTGGAGATTATAGTTAGATATGAAAAAGGGACTAGTGAGAACATCATTAGACAACTGT
>JAYMFT010187712.1:0-25826 GCA_038088735.1 Panulirus argus
CACACACACACACACACACACACACACACACACACACACACACACACTCACTCACTCACTCACTCACACACACACACACACACACACACACACACACATACATACACTCCAAATAACCCGCTTTAGGGGAGCCACATCGCCATCACAATACTACCCCTAACAAGCGTTGTACCACAGGGCGCCAAGATGGGGCCGCTCCGCTTCCTAATTCAGGCCAATGCCGCCCTGAGGGACACAAACCACCGCTGGAAGTACGTACGCAGAGACGGCTCTACATTTGGCATCAGTATCGACAACTCTCCCGAGTTCAGTGTCCCTCAGCATAACATTAACCACCTGCAGGAGCGGACTACGGCCAACGACATGACTACCATTTATAACAAGACTGTGATGACGCACACGAACCAACAAGCAGACAGCAACTTGCCCTCCCCTCCTGCCGTCACGCTAGGCCATGACATCATTCGGATAGCCAGAGACTTCAAACTTATCGGCGTCACCCTTGGGGATGAACTCGTGTGTAATACATTTCTTGGCAGCTACAGAGGAGGAGGTAAGACATGGTGTCGAATAGACTCAGTCCAAGATCGTGTCTCTTGTCCTCTCCGCTGGTACATTTGCGCAAATGCACCGGTGGAGAGAGGGCAATAGACACGATCCTGGGCATCTTATGTTGGTAACAACATAAGATGCCCAGAAATGTGATAAAAGAAATGGGAGGCGCCTGCACCATGGAAGCGCCTATCAGATGCCCGCAAGACAAGCTTTGTCGGCAAGGTGGATAGAATTGCCATGGGACCACCACCACCAACACACACACACACACACACACACACACACACACACAAACACACACACACACACACTCGGGTTCACCTTGCGCAGGCATTTATGTCCTGTGTCGAAACTACAGCACTGCGACCCGAGAACATGAAACCCCAAGATTTACGGCAGATATATATAGACCACATTTTTATCTGCGTCGATAACTTAAACTCGCTGGAAAACCTCCGTGCAACCGACTCCCAAGAAACTTCAGGCTTGAGTTTTACAAAAGAGCTGAAAAAGAATGGTAAGATTCCTTTCTTGGATATGATGGCTAGTGCCAGAACAGATCTTTCGTCACCGACGTTTACAGAAAGCCTGAGAACCCAAGGTGAATGTTGGAATGAAATACGTGAATGCACTCAAAATTACGAGAGGAGTGTCATTCGTACATACGTGAGGAGAGCGATCAAGGTGTGCTTAAACCTGGCAACTTGTACACCAAGAAATTGGACGCATCCGGCAAATGTTAATTAACCACGGATGTTCAAATACTGAATTTGATACCGTTGTGAACAACATGCTAAAGCAACAACTCATGGCAAACACACAATATCAACGTGGCAGCATTAAAGTTTACCACAGTAGCACATTCACGACAACATGTCGAAAGGACGAGAAGGTGGTGCTAAATATTGTGGCCAGAAACTGCAGAGCGATTGATGAAGACAAGGATACCAGTCTGATGATACACGAGAACAATCCGAAAACATGCGCACTCGTAATGGACAGCAATATCGTAGGTAGCTCTGGAAGACTGATACGTACCGATGTGGGATAAGAGTACCGTTGCAATATTGGGGACTGTCAGCCCCACCACATATACTACGTTGGACATACAACCTGCACCCCGAGCCGCCGCCTCTCGCTCCACTTACAAGAAGGTGGAATCAAACATCATCATTAACAGATGCATGGAACGAGACTAACGAGAGAGATTATAGTGAATGACACCAAAATCATTACTAGATGCAGTGATCGGAGGAGTCTACAGAAATTAGAGGCCATTCGCATTTGAGAGAAAGTATTTGTTCTCAACATCCAGAGAAACATGACCACCGCCATACAGCTCTTTGATGGCCCGCCAATAGAACGTAGACCTAATGCCGTTTTAAGACGGAACACGTCATTGACCCGCCACAATCTACAGAGTCCGCCATTCCTGGACAGTAGGAACACGGTCCCAGGCTACGAAGGTCAGAATGAGACGAGCCCATCCTGGCCTCACCTCCGCATCTGGACAGTAACGGGAAACAGACGAAGAGAGACCCATCTACTCATATACAAACATATATACATATACGCACATATATGCATAATACCTACATATAAATAGCAACATATATACATATATATACATACACATGCATATACACATATAGACATGTACGTATTCATACTTGCTCGCCTCCATCCATTTCTGGCGCCACCCCGCCTCACAGGAAACAGCATCGCCACCCCCTTCGTTAGCGAGGTAGCGCCAGGAAACAGACGAAAAGGCCACATTCGCTCACACTCAGTCTCTATCTGTCATGTGTAATGCACCGAAATCAAAGCTCCCTATCCACATCCAGGCCCCATAGACATTTCCATGGTTTACCCCAAACGATTCACATTTCTTTTTACTATTTCCGCATGCCTGCAAATCAACAGTGTTCTGTGTGCAGTGAGAAGTTTGGCGTCCAACGTTTCAATGTTCTTGCGATTCCTTTGATTTGCAGGTTTTGCGTGGACAGACAGACCCTGGAGGAAAAGCCGATTGCAGATACTGATAAAAGAACTATTCTAACCCACATGGCATTGCTGGGTGCATCAGGGAGTGAGCCATCAACGTAGTCCTTCTTCTTTCACCTATGAAAACAGACCCTTCCAGGTAGTGCGATGTGGTGCTAGACCTCTGACGCCAGAAATGACAAAAATCGATTTCAGGCCTTGAATGATTTCAAGGAAACGAACGCGAGTAAATCTCTTCGATGGCCCTATAATCAGGGGATAGTAGGAGGAATTCTGCGCCAGGAACCCTTCACGCCGTAAACGTTTCTGTTTTCTAAGTAAATGATGTTGCCGACGCTGCAGAGGAGGTTTGAGGTGGCACTAACGATAATGCACTTGTTATTTGTCATGTTGGTACTAACGACGTACTGAAGGATAATTAGAAGAGCTGTTGGAAAATTATCGCAGGCTTATTCGACGTTTCCGAATAAAGACAATGATATTATGATTTCATGACTTCATCTCAGCATCGGCACTGGGATGATGGCCTTTAGTAAGGCGTTCAGTTTATATATTAGGAAACAATTGCTTTCAGAAGGAAGTTGAATTCACAGTCTTTTGGCAGCATGTACGCGCAGTTTGGTGTGTTTATAAAGGACGTAGTCCACCTCGGTGAACTGAGAGCCGCGCGTTTTGGTAGGCTCCTCATTGGGTCTACACGTGCCTTGTGGTCAAAAAGAAAAAAAAAAACGCCACCTCATATGGAGTAGACCCAACTCACTCCTTCCGTAACAAAATTTCGAAGTAGGTCTCGGTCTCAAATGAAATATTTCATGTTAATCCTAGGACCATATTCAACGAAATTTCAGCTAGAGACGACGGCATTAGAAGGAAATTATGATGTGCTTGGTATTTCCTTGTCTTGGATAGATATCAAAAACAGAGATGTCCTCGCCCAGTACGCAATTTCACAGTGCCCTGTTTGATAGGGATGAGGGAAGTAAAGTAGGCGGTGTTATCTTGCATTATAGTTAAAACTTATTTTAGTTCTGTAACAAAAAAAAAAAAATACATTGTAGGAGTTGATAGAAACTGAAGATAAACTTCGTAAGAAAATAAGAGTAGGACTGATTAATAGGCCTCCTGCTCAGACACCAGAGAAAGACGAAAAGATTTATAGTGAGGTAGCAGAAATTTGTAACGATCACAGTTCTACCACAGCATGAGATTTGAACATACCGGTATCTAAGTGGGGGAAATCCCTTTCTTATGGCCACAGGCTCGGACTTTACCTAAATTTGGTTGAGAATTAATTAGTCGAGAATCCTACTTGCGACGAGAGCATATTGGATTCAGTTCTAAGTGCAAATAACGATCTCTTTAATAATGTTGGAGTTCTTTTTATTGTACAAGTGACCACCAACAAAATACTTAAGAGGTAAATTTTAACACTGGTCAACATGACAATAGCCAGAAAATACCATGAAACTTCGCATTCCTTTTGACAGGTAAATCTGGGATGATATGGTCATTAAGTCGATTTCATTGCTTCAGTAAAGCTTTCAAAGTAGTAGAGGGAACATATGTACCCATGCGTAGTAGACTGTCTTTTCTAAAACGAAGTTAAGGTGGTGGAGCGATGAAATAAAGCAGTGCATATTGTCTAAGAAAGTAGCTAATAAGGAATTCAGAGAGACATTTAACCAACAAGAACGAGTAAATTATGTAGATTTGCTTTGAGAAAATAAGAGACTTAAACGACAAAGCAGAGATCAGCATGTAGCACGTAATTCTGAAAATAGCAAAAGAAACCCTAAGAAATTTTATATGTAGTTACGTTAGGAGCAAGAGAGTCATTACCCAGTCAACTGGTCCATTGACTACAGAAAAGTGTGACTTGCTTCAAGACATGGCAAAAATCTTAAATTACATTTTTGCATATGTATTTTCGATCGAAGATACAAATTATAATCCGAATCCATTTTCATTGATAATGAGGTGAACGTTCTGCAACATACTAACATAAATGTTGAAGACGTACAGCAGCAATAAACGGAATGAAGGTAAATAAAACGGCAGGCCCTGATAAGACTCATCCGAGGACAATGAAAGTGGCGAAAAATGAGACAGTTAAGCCCTGGACTCCCCTTTGCTACGGGGATAGTTCCACGTGATTGGAAGTTTGCTGGTGTAACACCGATATTTAATGTCTCTGCCCGAAAATTATTGTCCAATTAGCTTAACTTTTGTAGTTACAAAACTTATGGAAACCATCATTCCAGACAAAATTAGAAACAGTTTAGAGGAACACCTCTTAAAAACGAATTTCAGCAAGGTTTTCGACGAAATCGCTCATGTTTGACAAACCTACTTGATTTCTTTGATATGTTCAACACGTATAATAAAATTAAAGCAGTTGGCGCCATTTATCTAGATCTTAAATAAGCGTTCAAAAAAGTTCCGCAGCAAAGGTTTCCAGAAAAAGTTAAGTCACATGGTCGTGATGGGGTTGTACTTCGATGGACAGGCAATTGGCTAACTGGCCCTACAGAAAGCTTCAGAATGATTAGAGGTAACAAGTGGTGTGCCTCAGGGATCAGTCTTGGAACAGACTCTCTTTCTCATATATATAAATGAGATTCATAATTGGCTACATTTCAAGTTATCAAAATTCGCTGAAGATACAAAGCTGGGAAATAAATCTACAAATGAACTTGAACGTCTGCAGCTTCAGACGTAGACAAACTGATGGACTGGGCACATAGGGCAAATGAAATGTGATGTCGATAAGAACAAAGTTTTACATACCCGTTGTAAAACCGGAATGGTGCATAAACTGCAGTATGAATTTTGTTGAACTGCAAAAAGGTGAGGAAAAAGACTTGGGCGTAATAATCTCTGGTGACCTAATGCCATGCATGAAATGCACAGAAGCAGTAAAAAGAACTGAACGAGATTCTTGCATTCATTGGCAGAAACTTCGAATTTCAAGCCTAGGAAAATCACCTTTCTCTTTACGATTTAATATTTCGTCCCCATCTTGAATATTGTGTCCAGTTTGGTCACCCTGACGGACAAAATGAGAGTCGAATAAGTGATTTGAATCCGTTTAGCTTAGAAAAAAGAAGGTTAAGGCTTACCAGAGGCTTTGATAATGTTGGTCTTACAAGTAATAATGGATGCAAACATGTGGACAATCGTTTTATCTCGAATGAGACGAAGTGCTTCATTTTCCAAGAGGATTGTTATCATATGGAAGGCTCTACCAGTTGTAGTTGAAAGCAGGTCTACAGATACGTTTAAGAAGAGCCTTTATATATATTTTGCTTTGAGTCCACGACTAACGTTATTTGTGCCTCCTAAATCACAGTGACAGTTTACATATCTCCCTTTTTTCATCATCTGTATGTTTTACTACCTTTACCACACTAATCTGTGAGTTTCTGATATCTTCCTCTGTCACAAACAGCCTCGAAGGGGGCCCAGTGGTCTGTTGCTGTTTGAATTTCTTCGTATTTCCCAGCCGTCCACAGCCCCCTCCTCCCTGTGGACCCCGTCCGTCTCCACAATCGCCTCGTACCTCAAGCATGCGCTGATCCAAAGAGTACAGGTACCTAGCACCACCTTGATCTTCTGTTCTTTCGTGATTCGTTAACTAGTTACATGACCTGCCAGTTCAGTAATATCTCAGGTGTGTGATTTCAGCCAAATGGATACCTAGATTCAATAAGCCGTTTATGACTGTTACATTGATAACAATAAAACGACGAAAAGAAGAAAGAGAAACGAAAAGAATACAGTAAGGAGGCAAAGAAATGTAGCAAAAGTAGACTAACTCAGAGAGGTCAAGATTAATAAGGTATTGATGGACCAGGAATGAATGGAAAAGAGTTGGTAGTCAAGGAATGAAATGAAAATCAAACTTGATATTTTTGCAGTAGAGATAAAGAATCATACAACAGAGATGAGAGCCGACCTTATCTCTCTGGAGGTGTGCTTGATAACAAGGATGGAAAGAGAAGACAGAGGAGGCGGGGGATGGACTCCCCCTTACTGAAAGGCAGCCCAGAGTCTCTGGGAACACTTGAAGATAGTCCGTTTAAGTACTGCATGACGGTAGAAGTGAGTGTAAGAAAGGATTGCTTAGTGGTGTTGATAATGAAGGAGCAATGTGGATGGTTCTTAAAGCAATGAAAGACCTTGTTCCTGTACAGTTTAAATGTTCTAAAGTTCCGATTTTGTGGGAATTCAAATATACACGGAGAGTCTGGGCAAGATTTGGATTATCATGGAGATGGAATGTCATGGAAAGATTAGTTTATGGAGTAAGTACAGGAAAATTTCCTATGTCAGTATGTCACTAAGCATCATAACCAGATCCTATCTTCACACACGGTAGCATGGAGAAAAGGGAGCATGTGATGCCTTTGACTGTCTTGTCAATGACGGCATTAAAAGAAAGACATGAAACCAGATTTAAAAACTAATCGTGGAAACTACACCGAACTAGATGGAAACATGGAATGGGAAATAGAGTTTAGTTAACATAATATCGGTCATTACCGTTTAAATCTCTGTGAAATATGACATGAAGGACGAGGATCATTGGGACGTTTGAGTTCAAATACAGAGGTAAGGTTAAGATTAGAAGGAAGCTCGTTCAGCAGATGATGCCCCGTAGGGAAAGAACTTAGGAATGTATGTAGTGGAGATGTGGATGGCATGTAATCAGAGACAATGGCGGATTTTGAGCTAAATAAGTGTATTTTGCTGCAGTAAACTGAGTAACTGTTACAAAACTCGATTGTCACAGCTGTTTTTATTTGTGTTTTGAATTATGTTTCTTTTTTGTGTGTTGGCAAGATACCTCGACTGTCTCGGTCTGCCTAAAAGATTGGCAAGAATGTTATTATTTCTAAGAAAGTACTGTAAATCGTGCGTTCGTTTAAAGTATTTAATCCTCAGTTATATGTGAGACAGTGTTTACCTCTGAGGTGAGAGTGCTGCCGTAGGTGGAGTTGTCGAAGTCCCAGTGGGTGCAGAGCCGCTCCTCCAGGTTATTATTAGCGGTCTTCACCAAGTACACACACGACGACCTGAGGGAAGAAAGTCTGAGATGGTTCATCTTTTTGTCTTTAAGAAATTGCGTGAAAACGACGAGTTGTAGCTCCCCTTCTTATTAGCATGAGATTACTCCTACTGAAATTATAGACGTTGTTTAAGAATATTTCTTGCTTAAAATGATTCCTGTTGAAAACTATGTGGTCAGTGTCAAAACAGTATGTAAATATATACCTATATACACATCATCCAGCTGTCTTCTCTCTCCTCAGTCCTAAATCTCCACTGTCTAAATCACAATTCCTTTGGTAACTATTATTTTCCCGATGACTCTGGGGTGAACCAGCGTACGATTCTGATAGATTGCACACAGTGCAAACAACTTTTGCACACTCGTCCTAGTCAATCCCACCACAATAGCAATGAGGGTATCGTGCCTCATGCCTGCCTGAATGGTGCAATTAACACGCAGTTCGTCAAAGGATAACATAAAAGAACGCAAATCTTTGAGGGAAGTAATTCGTAATGATCATCAAAAAGCACCGTAACAGCTTGCATCTAGCACAGGGTCACCACTCAGACCATCGTCGATTAGAGACACTGTAACGCAGGTGTGGAGTCGCCTGTCGAAGGTGTCCTTTGCCTGTAGTAGACCTAGAGGATAAGAGTTCCACTACTCTCATTACAGTTCATTTGTATAAACCAATGACTCGTATATCTTAAGCAGCAAAGGCATATTTACATATTAGTGGGTTCGCCATTTTATGGACACCATCGGTATTTGCTGATGTTTATCCATATTTTTCTTTCATTCAAACAGTTTTTTTTCGATCATTTCGACATTTGCACCTGGTCCTTATCTCTTTTAGAAGTCTGGGGATCATAATGGCAGTTTATTAGAATTCTCTCCAAAGATTTCTGCCTACCACACACACACACACTGGATACCTGGCATAAGCTAAGGTGCGTGTGTGTGTGTGCATACATGCCTAGGAGTAAAGACATGGTACATAAACACAAGGTTAAGACGGGGCGATAGAGCGTAAGACTCAATTCCTGTAAAATGTAAACAGTAACCAGACGCGTAAGTCGAAAACTGTCATGGAGTGAGCTAGTGCAGGAGAGCGTGGCAAGTGGTCTGTCTGACCCGCGAGAAGCATTAACTGTAACTGAAAACAGGCCGTGGTGTTCCGTGCGTGGACTGGCACCCTGAAACAAGAGCCTGCTTGAGATCATTACATTCTGTGGGTTTGAGAGTCTTTACGTAACAGAATAACACAAGGCGAATTGTCCTTCCGAAATCATCTCTAATAGTAAGTCTTCAGCTTTTATGTCAGTTCGTTGAAGAACTTTCTCCTCTCTCGTCAGTGAAACTGCGTTCGGGACTTGGGTTACGTCTTCGATCGTAAATACAGATGCAGTGAAAATAGTTTAGAATTTTTTGCCATGGCTTCGTTGTCTTGAACCGAGTCACCGTTTTCTGTAATTAATGCACCTATTGACTAGGTAACTTAACTGTTAAACTCCTCTTGATTTCTTTTGTTATTTTCTGCAATTGAGTTTCATTTTTGACGTTTATTTGTCGTATAACTCTCTCACTACACAACATCACATAATTTACTTCATCATGCTGGGTACACTGGTCACCAAAATTTTGATTTCTTTTTTGTCTCACTAACTAAAATAGATGACCCTTATAATGCTTTTTACGCTGAATTAGAATCTGTTTTAGGAATTTTTTTTCTGTCAGGCATGGTTTTTAAGTGACAGAGTAATCAAATTTTACAATAAGTGTATATTACTCAATCATAAACATGGCTGGTATTACACTTAAAAAACTGACCTCTAAGATGTAGTGTTGTACAATTTTCGGCTAAATTTGGCCTCAGGAACATCCCTCCTTAGTATCGAGCAGTAATCTTCCAACATAGAGGGGCTCCGCTTTCCATGGTACCGCTTTTCCATGTCCAAAACGTCCTGGTGAAATCTTTCGCCTTACTCATCACTGACTGCCCCAAGATTTTCCGGGAAAAAGTCTTAAGTGTGAGTCCAAAAAGTGGATTTTCAGACTTGGCTAATGTGGTTCACATGAAGAACAACAGCTTGCTTCAAATGATGGATCCATAATTGTCCTCTACTCGGTCTACTTTCTCATCGCCAGACTCATCGTCACTCGGTGTCATGTTTCTTGGAGGCTCTGGCACAGGGGATTCTGGCCTCATAGCAGGTGGTAAATTAGGATATCTAACAGTACGCTTGGATTTTGACATTATACCATTTATATCTGTCAGGCAGAAACAGCAATCCGACGCGTGATCTATGGGTTCTCTCCTGACCATGGGGACTGCGCCTAAAGGCATACGGCGTGACCCTTTTTGCCCGCGCTATGAGAAGCCTGACACATGTGAAACAACAAAAATGGGGGACCCAACCTTTATCCTGGTCACCCAAATTTACAACCAAAATAATGCTCACAGCATTTTTTTTATGAGGGTTGTGAAAGAACGTTTTTGCGATATGAATGTCAGTTCACCTTAGATGTAGCAGAAAGAGTTCGGACTATTTACACAGTTTCTTGGCATTATAATGATGGATGGGGTATCAGCACAACACTTGAATGCACGAAAGCACAATGTGTCAACAGAATGGAAAAGACACTGTTTACACATTGAGTTCTAGCCTGTAACTGACAGAGAACTGCTACTCAGGAGTGGGCACTGTTTGAATGTCCCAAAATTTCCAGTCGTGTTTCTGCAGGCCCCTGGTGACTCATCTATCTAGGCCTGTGCTTCCAAAACGAAGCTATTGCACTTCACAAACAATGGAAATAGCTGTGTTTGTTAAGATTTTTGTTTCAAATGCTCCGTAGAGCTCTGGTACATATATACTGTAAGTAATGATATACGAGTATGCTGTAACAAAAGAAACTATGGGTGATTATGAGTGATAGAGAAAATACACAAGAAACAGATATTTTCTTCTTTGACACAAAATCTCTGTTGACGGGGGTTACTGGTCTCTTTGGGTTTCGTAAGAGATCGTTCCTAATACAACGGCATTTCTCTTATTTCACCGTTCCACCACCTTGACTTCGTTTTACAAACAGACCGTCTACTACACATTGGCACGCATGTTCCTTATACTGCTTTGAAAGTAATTGAAACTTTTCCAAGATACGTTCATGACGTTTTCATTGACCGTATCATTCTAGGTTTGCCTGTTAAGAGCAATGCGAAGCGTGTTTACAATCGGGTATTTTTTCACGGTTGTCATGTTGACCAACACTGACGCAGTGTTGAAAGCAAACTCAAAAGTAATTTTTCCGGTGATCACTTGTACCAAACTTTTCTCATCCAACTTCAGCATTCTGAATAAGATCCACGCTTGTAGTTAGAACTTAATCTGATATATTCTTATCACCAATAGGTTTTCCGACTAACTGGATGAAGGCACTATCAAGCAAACTTAGGTCGGGTTCACGCCTGGAGTTGCCGGAATGGTATTTTCCTCATTTAGATACCGGTATGTTAAAATCTCCTACCATGATGGAATCTCTCTCGTTACAGATTTCTGTTAAGTGATCGCAAAATCTTTCGACTACATCTGGTGTCTGTGTGAGGGAATAAATCCTACTGTTATTTTCCTTTCGAAGCTTTAGGTTCCCAGCATGATCATATCATCCCTGATTCCAACGATCTGGAGGTGTTGTTAAGTTTTGTATTTGTGTCCCTTGATGTGCTGGAGGACCCTATAAAGCCCTTGGAACTTAGGAGAGAATTTGTGGAGCTTCCTTCTTAGCGCTGGCCTTTACCATTGCCAGAACTCATGAAGATATCTTATTAGCCTAAGCTAGTCTGTTTCTTCCCGCCTGTGACCTCTTCAGCAGAGGTGGAAAGATTATGCTGATGGACCCGTTTGGGTAATGCTAAGCTTGTGGGTTATTTAGTCATTGTCAGGGACATGGAGTCTGCTCCGTAACATTATCCTTTAAGGCTGTCCTTCGTTACACCTGCGCAAAGCAAAGAATGGAGTGTTTCCAGTAGATTTGTTTGTGGAGGAATTTGTGGTGCTCTGAACATCCTCTTCGGTCTAGGGAATAGCGTTCACTACTAAGCCACTGGATGCTGGATGACTGGGAAGAATATTGCATTTTACGATGTCATATTTCCTCCATAGATACTTTGTTTAGCTCACCTCCGTTATCAGTGCGATTGGTCTTGGGGGGAATGCCCCTCAATATTACAAAACTTAAAGGCACGGACAACAGTCTTGTCGGATTTTTGCACTTGTGAGGCCAGCTTACAATAACGGGTGACGCGTCTATCATTCCCAACAAGTATCGGTTGCCTCTGTGTGTGTAGGAGTGAATCCTCACAGAGTGTCGATGGACTTTCTTTCCCATGGTTCAGCTGCGACAAGATAGGTAAGTAAGAGTTTGAGTTTCCCTTGTGTCAGTTGCGAATTTGACACTCATACAGTCATGAATCTCTCTCGCCATTTTTGGCCAAAAAATATTTTAGTCTTCTACCGTTTCCAAGGTGAGGACTTTGCGGGGTGTCGCGCATTCAGTGCAACTCATCAGGAACCAGTTTTTGAAGAATGACTAAGTAACGCGTCGAGCAGGTAAACCCACGAGTGCATCTCGACACAGCAAGTGATCACGCTAGATTAGTTCACGAATGAATACTGGCAACTTTACTGTTAGCTTAGGGGTACCGCCTGGAAGGAGGTCCAGTATGAGAGACCGTAGTGGGTCTGCCCGTTCCTCTGCCCTGACTACCTCTTCTTCTAAATGTGGACACTCGGCAACTGCAGCAATGTTTCGAGACAAAACATCAGTCACAGGTTTATGCCCTCCTGGGATATACTTAGAGATGAGGATTAAGTTTTTATCGATAACAGACCGACCAACTTTAAAGTGTTCGAGAGCTTGTACCACAACCAACGCTTCGAGTTCGGTTGTGGAATATTTTTCATCTGGTCCCGTAGGGTCTTCTTCCAACATGCAGTTGGGTGTTGGGCTCCATTGTGCTTCTGCATAAGGGCTGCAACGGGTCCTGCGCCATGAGCGTCCGCCGCTATTACAAAAGGTAGAGAAGAATCAAGGACTTTCAGGATACAGGCTCGAACTAAGTTTCTCTTTAGAGTCTGGACTGCTCGTGTTGAGGTGGTCCTAGTTCAAAGAGCTCGTCCTTCGTCAGCAGTCTGGTGAGAGGTGCATCCAAAATGCTGTAACCCTTGGACCAAATAGCTGTAAAACCAGCTCGCCCAATTAATGCACGTGCTCCGTTCACATTTTTAAGGTCAGGGATATGCCGACACAGCTACAAAAGTTTATCAGCCTCAGGCGACACACCTCATCTTTCAACTACGTGTCCTAAATATCTTATCTTATAACCAGCTACCTGGAGTTTGGTGAGGGCTGACTCAATGTCTGACGAATGAGTAGAGACTTCGCGGTTTCCTAGCATGGTCTTTAGGTCTGGTATCCTTGTCCCAGTAAGGGGTCCGCCATCATGGTCTGCAGGTCTGGTGTCTTTGCTTCAATAGGGGGTTCCCTAGCATGGTCTGTTGGTCTGGCATCCTTGTCCCAGTAGGTGTTCCCCAACATGGGCTGCAAGTTTGGCATCCTTGTCTTTATTAGGGAGCTCCTTAGCATGGTCTGTAGGTCTGGTAGTCTTGGAGGTGAGGCGAATAAGGGAAACATGTGACTGGGACAACTCCTAATGTTTACACTGAATGAGGACGGGGCATTTCCTGTCCCAGATCCACAACATCCACTGACGGGGGATGCAGTATTACAAAATATCCCTGGGGATAGGGGAGAAAAGAATACTGCCCATGTATTACCTGCGTGTCGTAGAAGGCGACTAAGAGGGGCGGAAGCGAATGGCGGGAAATCCTGCCTTCCCGTATATATTTTTCTAAAAGAAAGAACAGAGCAAGGAACCAGGCGAGGATTTTTCCCTCTTACGGTTCTACCATCTGTTCTTGACGCTACCTCGCTCACGCGGGATATGGCGAACACATTTGAAAAAGAAATTACAAAAGAGACCAGACGACATCCGAAATCAAATGACAATTCAGCAAAAACAACAGCTACACGTTTTTCAAGCGAGGATCAGTAACCCCTTTAATCTTCGGCAAGCCGTGACGGGTAGACCAGCGAACTCCACTTCTCGATAAACAGATTAACAATGAGTAAACACTGCAACAATGCCCGCATGATAAAAATGACCTCGGCGCCTGTATCCACACAAATTCTGGCTAGAAAGTGAGAGACGTGACCTTGGAAATAGTTCCATAATCTGCTTTGCTATTCTTGATGTGGTCCGTGTTGCTAGCATTAGCATTATCGGTAACAGAAAGCTGTTTACATATACTGACTGTGCTCTAGTGATTTAGCTGGGGCTGTTTAGAGACTTGGACTGAGCTTCCCGACGAATTCGCAAACGAACCGAAGGTGGAGGATGTAAACGCTGGGGAGACCAGTCCTGTGGCAAACATTATTACCACTCATCTGCGTCTATTCCTTCCTTTTTAATGTCTTGTAGGCCTCTCTGGTGTGGGAATGCACCTTGCCGTACTTGCATTTCGGGTGTAGGTCTGTCTGTGTGAGGCAGAATGGGTTCTGCTGAGATGAGTTGCCTGGGGATGGAGTTAGCTGGTAGGAGTCGCAGTAACGCTGACTAGTATCTTGACCGCTGCCGCCAAAATGTAAGTCGACTCCCGTAACTTCCGTTTGTGAGGGATGCAGCCACAGCCGCATGCAAAAATGTGGCTTAAACGGTGAAAACATTTATGTAGAGGGAATGGAGTGAGCCAGTATGGCAGCGAGGCATGTGGCCTGACCCGTAAGAGGCCCAGACAATAACTGTTCAATGGCCTTGGTGTGCCTTGGGCTGGCATCTTGAAACAAAATTAGTCCTCACTTTGTACATTCTTAATATATTCTTTTACACACACACACACACACACACACAACACACACACACACAGATCTTCTGGTGCAACAGTACACGGAATTCTCCCACAATCGACTACACTGTTAACCGCCATGAATATGCCTCACTCAAACAGTCTAAATGCTCCACAGTTCGAAAGAAAACATATGTCACCCAGCTATCCAAATCCACTGACCTAGATTCTCTAACAAGCTTACGCCCTGTTGCCATCACTCTTAAAACCTCCGTCTAATTTGCGAAAGGCTTTTGTTTTACCGGGCCAATGCTGACGTTGTTGATTCAGTAGACCGTCAACAGACTGGATACAGACTTCATTGAACGCAACTTGGAGAAGCGCCTTTGACTTGGTCATCCGTAACATCGTCATTAAGAAAGCCGTCGGCCATGGACTTGACGGGGATATGCCTCGTTTCGTGGCTTGCGGGATTTGTGACTGGGTATCGCCAAGCCGTCAGTATTTTGTTTGTGTGTGTGTGTGTGTGGGGGTCACATTGACTTTGCTACCCCTAATTTGCGGCGTCCCAAAGGAAACCAAGACGGGGGGGCCCCACTCTGCTTCCTCATGCTAAGGACGCGCTGGGAACACAAACCAACGTTGGAAGTCCGTAAACGGCCCCATTTTTGACATCGCTAGCAACAACAACAACAACTTCCCTGACACACCAGTGCCCTTCAAGACATCGTCATCATTTAACCTCAAGAGTGGATCACAGCCGACGACCTCACCATCAGTCACACCTAAAGTGTGATCATGCATATCTACCTGGGTGCCGCCCCCTAACAACACACTGGGCAAATGACGTCCTCCAGATATAGTCAGACACTTCAGAATTCTTTACACCACTGAAGATGACGCCTCAGAGTGGAAGGGTCACGTCAGGACGTCCATTGAATCTATCTCATACCTTTTTTACCTTCTCCGCCGACTGAGATCACTCGGCGTTCCATCACCTGAGCTCAGGAATGTCTATGCCATCTACATTCTACCTAAGCTCACCTATGCTTCCCCGGCCTGATCCTCCTCCTTTAGTGCTACACGGAGGGACCACCTGGGAGAGGGTGCTGAAGAGAGCATGGGGAATCATCCTGGGCCCGTCTAACACCAGCTACAAAGAGGTCCTCATCTCTCTGAACCCGTCCACCCTCTTTGAATAATATCAGCAGCTGATGCGGCAGCTTGACAGTAAACTGCTAGCACATTCCCCGTCACTTGACCTCTCTCCCTTACGCCCCACTCTACCTCTGCCTAACATAGCGAACGTGATGAACAATCCATGAGATTTGGTACCTACGTTGAAGTGGTGTTGTCAGAGCTGTTGGTCAGGACAGGGAAGGCATCCTCCGGGATGCGACAGAGATGGTCCACTTGTGGGGTGAGGAAGGCGCCCGCTAAGCTTTGCAAAGGTATCTGATTCAAATCTGCGTTGGGACGCAGATGGAGATAGAGAGAGAGAGAGAAAGCAAAATTGAGATATCATGTCAGCTAGAAAAATACAGGCACCTGTAAAAGATTTTGATATCGTTACTTATAGGAAACAATAAAACTTTTCCGTTTGTTACTCTGTGTAAGTGTAAGTAGTTGTTATTAACAAGCAATGGTATCTTCAGGACATTGCCCATTCTTGTGGTATCGATTATAGGAAACAAACAACTGCATGATTAAAGGCCTGGGGTACTGAGAAGCGAATGTAAGATGAGGTATTTACTTACAAATAATCATTAAAAATACTCCTTTCTTATGAGGTATTCTCAGCTAGAATCCTTCCTGTACACTTGAATGATGATAATATTCTTCTTTACCAAGCAAAAGTAGAGTTAAGAACACCTCTGAACTCACAAAAGCACGCAGTAATGACGATAAAGAGGTTCCACTTGCCGGTCCCTAAATTAGTGAGAAGATCGTCGAATCTGTTGACACTGCTCATCCTGGGACGTCCTGGGTTTGGATCTCCTGCAAGTATACATTACATGAATATATTTTTCTAATCAGATAGCAGTTTAAAGACAACATAAACAATGGCAAAATATGTATCACCGTTATCAGCTAATCATCTGTAGTAACCGAGTTATCCATGATTGATTCAGTTTTCCTCTGATAAGTGTAAATCATTTTGATTCTCTTCATCTGAAACAAAGATTTTTCCTAAAGGAAGGTTTGAGATTTACCAAGGAATGAAAAGGCCCCGAACATGAATTTAGTTAATAGATTCGTTTAAAAAAAAGGTGTAAAGAATTTATCTTATAGTACAGAAGTGATGAATGAATGGAACAGAATGACTGAGGACATGGTTCATGCAGAAGTCATGCATGAACCGAGGAATCAGTATGACTGCATAAAATGTTCAAGAGATGGTGTCCCTCAAGTGTAAGTCTCACCTACTCCTCCCTCCCACCCTCATTATAGTGTCACACACAACTGTCAACCTTAATTAACCTTCCCGTCCCGACTGGATGCTTGGATTACGCCTGACTGGGCATGCCATCTTCGCCCAGGAATGTCTACCCCAATCACTTTGATCGTGAAAGAGATATATGTTCGATAACTTTACCAATGAATTACTGAAAAAGCGACTTAGTGAGAATCTCGTCGAAGGTCACCATGACCCGGGCAAAACACCAGCGCGCTTGTCACCATGGCACAAAAACTAACTCCCACTGACAGACGTCTGTCACTACTATCACCTTGCACTAACCAGTGCTCGTACTGACAGATTCAGCTATCATCCTAAACATACCACCGTGGATGTCACATGCCATCCATGACTGAGTACACAGCGAAGCAAGCACCTAGCTTAGTGTTCCCAGAGTTATGTTCACGTCAGCACTGTATTACTGCAGTTTAACACGCATGGCATTCTACATCACTAAATGTTCACCACTGATATAAATGAATGATGTATGTTAAAAAGGCATGACCGCATTTCAACCAAAATGTAACGTTGCATAGCTTAACATTCGCTTTTGAATACATAATGTATATCAACAAAATATCATTGCAGTTCATCCAGTATGCAACTTAGCAGTAGGCTGTTGACAGAAGCCGTCCTAACTGAGGAGCATTAAAGTGGTGCATGGGACCATTTTACACTCTCCATGTCAGGATTGCTGGTCTTACTTCCTGTCTCATCAAAATGGGACTACCGGGCTAGTCCTGCCATCTTCTTATAAGCACCACACACCTACTTAAACCTTGCTCAATGTTTTCACATAAATTCGTTTGTCATCTCCTGTCAGCGATTTTAACTAAGATCATGAAAAAGTCCATCAACTCTATGGTCCCTAGTCATCGGCATAATAGGGTACTAAGAATGGCCGGGTTCCTGGCTGACTCTACTGCCAGTGAGAGGGAGGGATCAGACAGTAGCTCCTCCCGCGACCTCTCCCTCTTTGATAGACCTTCCTCTTTTTCTCTTCGCTATACCAACATTCGTGGTCTCTCAAGTAACCTCTCTTCTGTTGAACACCATCTTTCTAGTACCTCTTTTAATATCTTACTTCTTTCTGAGACCCGATTGTCTGATGATGTATATACTAGCCTCTTCTTCATATCCAACTATAATCTCCTCTCACGATTCCGGTTCAAAGGTGGTGACTGTGCTTTTTTTCTATGTTGGAGGCTCCGGTCACGGACAAAAGTCCACATCAAGGACGGGCCTTAATTGAAATATAGAGAGAATTATCAAACAGGTAAAGAAAAGATAGGGAAAGTATTTACGAATTTTTGGGAATATGAAAAACGTGTCTCTTGAAATGTGTCAGGTAATAGCTATTGAAAAAGACATGAGAAGGTAGAGAGTTCCAAAGCTTCGACATGTAGGGAAAGAAGCATGTATCAAAACGGCCCACCCATGAATTGTTGATGGCCACACAATAATCATGTGACGCACCAGCTTGCCGAGTATTCCGTGGTCTAGTTAGTGGTGGGGGCACACAAGCAGCCAGCTCTCGGGAGCAAAAACCAAAGTAACACCTATAGAAGAGGGAAAGTGAACCAACATTGCGGCGTAGGACAAGGGGCTCAAGTTTGGAAGTTAGCCTGGGACAGTTTATAAGGCGGACTGTTTTCGACTCAGTTCTGCCAAGTCAGGATGCAGAGCTAGAGCCACCCCAAATGTGATAGTAGTACTCCATACAAGGACGAATCAATCCCATGTATAAACGGAGCAACTGCTCAGAAGAGAAGAAATTTCTACATATAAACAGGACAACAGGACGCCCAGTTTTTTAGAAGCAGGCTTACCTATTCCTGTGATGTGGGGTTTCCAAGAAAGAGTGAATATTACATGAACACCAAGTATGTTCATTGAGTCAAGAGGTGGAATTAAAGAACCGTCAAAGGAGAGACGAGAGTTGTGAGGAGGTTACGACAGAGAGATGGGTAGAAATTGGATCTTGGAGGCATTAAACGTAAGCAGATTTTGTGTACCCCACTGAGATATCCTGTCCAAGTCCGAGTTTATTGGGGAAGCTGTGTTAAGACGAGATGCAAATCGAGTGATCGAAGAGGGAGCAGAATTGAAGGATTTGGATGAATGCAGTGTTAAGTCGTAAGCGTATGAATGCATTGGATTATTTGTGGAGGAAAGGAAATCGTCGAAAAAAAAGGAGAAAAAGTGTAGGGGACAGAACAGAACCTAGAGGGACACCGCTGTTGATGAAGAAAGGGAGGGGGGGAAGGCTGATCCATCGACAACCACAGAGATAGATCGGCCAGAGAGGAAGCTAGATTTGAAAGAGCAAAGGGAGGGAAGCTAAAAGAGGGAGCTTGAGGTGAGATCCCGATGCCACACACTGTCATAAGCCTTATTTTTGTCAAGGGCAACTGCACATGACCCCAAAATCTTTCAGGGATGATGACCAGACATTAGTAAGGTAGGAAAGAATATCGCCAGTGGATCTCGCCTTACGAAAGCCATACTGGTGATTAGAGAGAAGACTGCGATTTTCGAGGTGTTTATGGATATGGGAGTTGAGGAGGGATCCAACACACTTTGATGTTATGTGGTTATGTTGCTCTTGGTCTGTTTCCCAAGTATTGGGTATTGAAGCCCAAACTTTCTCCTCTCTCTCAATGATCTAGGACAAATTATCTCCCAACCTACCCATATTAATGACTGCTTTGACCACTCCCCCAATATTTTGAATCTGTTTTTCACCTCTAGTTCTTCGTGCTATAACTGCACAATTTCGACTGCAGTTAGTTCATCTAACCACCCTCTCATAAATGCATTTATTTTAAAGGCACCTCCCTCTTCAACTGTCTGTTCTAAATGTAAATACTGACACCTCAGCAAAGCTGTCAGGAAAAACTTTGCGAAAATTCTTTTCTGATTTTCCTTGATTAAAGTACCGTCTGTTGTGTGGTGATGCTCGTATCTTCACAAAACGCGTATAGAGGTCATTTTTGCGGGGATGGAAGCCTTTATCTCCTCTCCCCCAAGGTGACGTCTTCTTCCAATCTATGGTTCAACCGTTCCTGTTCTGAGGACATTCAGGCAAGGGATCAGGCATATCGGGCTTGGAAATATTCTCCTTCCTCTTACTCCCATTCAGCATTTATCACTGCCCGTAACCACTGCCAGTATGTTATCCATGAGGCAAAGTGTTCCTGTATTCAAAGGAGGTGCGATAACCTCTCCTTGTCATCCACCGATAGGTTTTCTGGTCTTCAGGTAAGGGAATCGCTAACAACAGCTATCGCTCTGCCTTTCCTTCACTTTTCCGTTTTGACGATTCTATAACTGTCTCTCCCATAGATAAAGAAACTCTCTTTGGTTTCTGTTTTTCCTCTAACTCTACCTTGGATGACTCTAATATTTCTTCAGCCTTTTGATGTTCCTCTTACGAATCCAATACCCTTCCCTGTAATCTCTTTTCGAGCAGCCCGAATTGTGCTTCTCTTTCTTGAGGCAAATAGTCGTGACTGCATCAATCCGCATGTACTAAAGAGTGTGCTTCTAAACTTTGCACCTGTGCTTGCTCGTCTGTTCCGTTTCTGTGTAAAAACCAGAACTTTTCCACCCTTTCGGAGGCATGCGTTGGTAAATCCCATCCCTAGGAAGGGCGACCGTTCGAACCCATTGAACTATTGTCCTAGTGCTTTAACATCTACCATTTCCAAAGTCTTTGAATCCCTCCCTAACTCCCATATCATCAAACATCTTCATTCTCATAGCCTTCTCTCTAATCACCTGTGTGGCTACCGTAAAGTGAGATCCATTGTCGGTATTCCTTCCTATCAAACTAATTTCTGGTCATCATCCCTGAAAGATTTTGGGGAATCCTTTGTAGTTGCCCTTGACATACATATCCAAAGCTTTTGACAGGATGTGGCGTTGGGGTCTCTTCTCTAGGCTTACCTCTTTTGCCTTCCCTCCTTTACTTTGCTCCCTCTCTGGCAAATCTAATATCCATGGATGTTAATGGATCAACCTCTCTCACTTTCTGCAGCAACAGCGGTGTCCCTCAGGGTTCTGTTCTGTCTCCTACATTCATCATCATCTTCTTCTTCTTCTTCTTCTTCTTCTTCTTTTTTTTTTTTTCCAACGATTCCTTTTCTTCCACAAATTACCAAAAACACTCATACGCTGACAAAGCAACGTTGCCTTCCTCCACATCCTTCAGTTCGGCTCCATTTTTTCTCGCCCTACCTGCATCTCTTCTCGACATAACTTCCTCAGTAAACTCAGCCTTGGACAGGATATCTCACTAGGGTAGACGAAATATTGTTAAGTTTAATGCCTCTTGAGATTCAGTTTCTACCCATCTCTCTCTCAAAGATTCCTCACATTCTTCTCGCCTTTGACAGTTCTGTAATTCCACCACTTGTCTCTTTGAACATACTTGGTATTACTGTCAAATTGCGGAAATAGCCTAATTTACCTCTAAGGAAGTGGAAGTCCTGTTTATATTTCGATTTCTTTTTTTATTCCGAACAGTTTCTCCGTTTACAGAAAGGATTGATCCGTCCTTACATGGAGCATTGCTCTCACATCTGGAGTGTATCTAGCTCTGCGTCCTTACTTTCCCAGACTAACTTCAAAACATTACCCTACTCCGCAATTTTGGTTCACTTTCCCTCTTTTGTAGGTATTTCTTTGGTTTTTGCTCCCGAGGTTTGTTGTATGAGATTAGACCTTCCTACAGCTCAGGAGGTGCGGGGCCCTATGCTCAAGGGCGGCCCGCCGGTGGTGAGGGACCTAAGCACTGGGCCTAGAGGGTTGGGTTTGTCATCCCACTCAACTCCCACGAGAGCCAGGCTCCCTCTGTGCTCCCGAGAGCTGGCCGATTGTGCGCCCCCCACCGCAAGCTAGACCACGCCGTACTCGGCAAGCTGCTGCGTCACATGATTATGGTGTGGCCATCGGCAACTCAAGGGTGTGCCGTTTTGGTAACTGCTTCTTTCCCTACACGTCGAAGCTTTGGAAGTCTCTACGCTCTCACGTCTTTCCCAATAACTGTGACCTGGTACGTTTTGAAAGACAGGTTTTCACTTCCTCCAAAATTAGTAAGTACTTTCCCTTTTCTTTTTCCGCTTCATAATTATCTATATTTCAATTTAGTCCCGGCCTCGATGTGGACTTTTGTCCGTGACTGGAGCCTTCAACATAAACACACGCATATATACACGCACACAGATGTATAAGTCTTTCTACGTAAAACATTAATAGTAACCACATATAGTAATCACACACACACACCAGTATGTACTAAGTCGCCACAGAGTAACTCTCATACACATGTTCACTCGCAAACCATTGAGTACACTCACTGCTCGTCTTCCTCGACTCCTCTGTCATTCACCATAACTGTGGTGCACATAATGAATGTCCTTTACTGACCGCTAGTGAAGCTGACACTGAGGTTCAGGAAGACTGGACGGATGTGATATCCTTCCTTGCTGCGGGCTGACTCCGCTCGGACTGGCTCCCTCTGGCACAGGCGGGTGGCAAGGTATCCCGCCCCTGTGTGATTCGTCGTGTTACCTCCCGCCTCTCGACGTTTAATGTGCATGCATTCTTCCTCACTCCACCCTCCTCTTTCTTAGAATGTCCCTCAACCTCCCCCCTCCCTTACACCCCTCCCATTACAAAATCCCTTCCGTTTTTCTTCCTCTTATCAGAAAGTCGCATCAATTCCCCTGTCCCGTTACAATGTTCTCGTCATCCTCTTCCTCGTATTACAATGTCGTCTCCCCGTCCCCCGTCCCTTCCTTCACTTCCTGTGTGTCCTGCTTTCCTTTATTTATCCTATTACAGTCGTCCCTTACGTCCTCTTCTCCCTTTGTAGTGTTGCGTCTTGTGTTCGTGCCCATTTATGATATTCTTCACCGTCCAATCCATCCACTTCAAGGACGTCCCCCTACCTGAACCCCGTCACTTGCACCGTCACTCCTCATCTTTATTAATGTCAGCTCCTGAGCACCTGTAACGAGGTAGGGTTATTCCCGCACAACGCTTCCAAGACGAATGACAAAATGGTAAACAGGACAAAAATCTTGGTGAGGGTAGTGGTGCCTGTAAAAACAGGACGTCACATCCCGTGGTGAGGGTGACGGGTCCTGTGAGAATACAACGTCATATTCTTTGGTGAGTTTGACGAGGCTTGTAAGACAAGGACGGCACGTTCCTTGGTGAGGGTGACTTGATCAGGATATTGATGCGCTGCTGTTGTATACGGCATTCAGCATATCTATTCAACCTAAGGAACATAACATTCGATTAAAGAAAATTCACAGATTGCACCTGACACTGCATATCACCAGATCACGTAATCAGTTATTTGCTCTATTCTTACTTATCAGTGATTATACATATAAGCACCTAAAATGTAAATAATCGTAAACTAAATCCCTACCTATTCTATAAATTGTTAATCTTCAGGCCTAAGGCTGCGCTACTAAAACACTTAATTATTTTCATATGTAAATGTCTTGCTCCAAATTATGGAGAGGCTAACTCACGCCATAGTGAATTCCGTATCGACATCCTAGTGGACCAATACCAATGAAATCGAGAACAGCCAGAAGACGCCGCTCTAGCAACCTGGTGACTGAACATAAACAATGAAGGGCGCTTACTTCCCAACACAGTCGGTTCTCAGAACTATAGAAAATGGGTATGACCAACTCAGCCAAAGCTATCATAATTTTATGATACACTTAACCCCCACCAACCACCACCACCACCACCACCATCAACCAATATGGTCGACCAAAATCCAAAACCTCTCTCCAAATTCCAGAAATATCCGAACATTGTAAATTTCCAGTAAGATTTTCGTAAATATTTCGAATTCATTCTAGATCTTTATCCAAATTCTAGAAATTTCTGAATATTGAAACCATTTTTCCGAAATACTAGATGTATAGTGTCCGGAACTTTCCAAAATTCGGAGGATACTCACACCAATTATTCCGAATTAAAGAGAACTTGCTGTAATTGTTTAACCTTACAAATATAAACCCATAAATGCATTATCACCATGACAGAGTCCGTTCAATCAATGGCCCCTAGTCCCCGGCGTCATGGGGTGCTAAGAATCTCCGGGTTTCAGCTTGACTCTACCGCCAATGAGAGGGAGGGCTCTAGCAGTAGTAGTACCGGCCCCTCCCATGACTTTCCCCTCTCTGTATGACCTTCCTCTTTTTCTGTTCACAATACCAACATTCGTGGTCTCTCTAGTAACATCTCTTCAGTTGAACACCATCTATCCAGTACCTCTCCTAATATCTTTATTTTGTCTGAGACACAGTTGTTTAATGATGTTCTCACTAGTCACTTAGCCGGGCAGTCGTCTGTTTCTGTACGCTGCCTGGCTAAGGCGGGAGAGGCGAGCTGGTCTTACTGAAATAGAAAAGAAAAGACTATACCTAATACCCATTTATGTCCACGATTCTGAATTATGTGCTGTCCATGTTATGATGACCGAGACCACTCTGCTGCCCCCATTATAAGAACCGAGAGACCCAGCTTCTGCCCATATGATAAAGACTGAGAGACCCATCTACAACCCACAGTACGGAAACCAAGAGACCAACCAACCTGTTGCTCCTCCGACGTCCGCGGTAGCCTGGGGTAGAGGTCCTGAGGGTCTTCGTCGCCCGTGGCATAAATCATACGATCAGTCTCGTTCTGAGGGAGGCAAGACACCGGCTGTCACAATGACTGTGGCAAGATACTTGGGCATCATCCCCACGTTGTGTACAGTTACCATATATACTTATTTATGGTACGGATTGGGGGTTCTACGCTGGCGGAATCCCTTCTCTGAAATTCTTCCTGTTATCATCACTATCGTAGCTCAGTTGATTACAATCATCCACCACTCCTGTGCTATGAAAGTACTTATTTACAACTTTTCTGATTTGTTTCTAACTTAGTTTCGTGTTGTGGCCTCTTGTTCCATATTTACATCTATTGAGGACCCGTTCGCTGATGACGACAACTTCAAACTGGTTTAAGAAGTTTAAGGGCTCGATCAGGTTTGATCACCTAAACGCAACGCCTTCTCCCTTTCATGGTGGGCAGATTCACAGCTTCAATATAGCTCAGCATTCTTTACGGTAGTCCTGTTTTTGTGTATATCCTTTGGACCTTCTCTCTTAGCTCTTTGTGCTTCTTCAAGTGCAGTGACGAAACAGGAGAGGAACAATCTAGTTTGGTCTAATGTAGAACGTGAAAAGTTTACTGAATAGTTCTTTATCCATGTTCTTGGGTGCGATTCTGATGGTCGCCAACAAACACAGTGTCTCTTTTACACTACTCCTAAGGCAACAGGGTTCATTACAATGGCGGCTCTCAAGTCCTTCTCACTCACAGATTTCTTCAAGTGATCTATATGTTTGTGTCTGTGTGTGATGGACTGTTCGTGATTACCTCTTTGTGCTGTATGGGAGGGAGTTCTACACTCTAGGGCCGCCGGGAGCTGACGCGGCTCCTAGGGAAGGCCTGGCACAACATAGCCCCCTGGGGCCGCCCCGGGGACGGGGCTCGGGAACCCATGTGAGGAAAAGACTGCAAAAACAAATGATGATTATAAAATTTGTGTACTACATACATCTTTTGTTGTTTGGTTACTTATTTTATCAATGATATCTTTGAATTTCATCTCCTCTCTTCTCTCTTAGAGTCTCAGGGTCCCGGCTGATTTGCCCCGGTTTGGCTGCCTTCTGGGTGGGCCTGCCCCGCCCCTCTCTTATGTTAACGGGGAAAGAGTCGTGTACTCATATTGCCCCGTTTCTTAACCCTATATATATATATA